>JAANSQ010001055.1:0-17065 GCA_036850885.1 Lepidocyrtinus dapeste | reverse complement strand
CCTGAAGAATTTAAGGAAATTGAGTAAACCTCTAAAATACCATTTCATACTGTGATTTCGTAGGGAAAGTCTAAGTTATTCAAGGCAATGAGAGTTGACAGTGAAAATAATTCGGGGAAATGTACTGTCACCGATGAGGTGAGTCTAAATCGCAGGATGAATTCTTGAAATAGTCCGCCTTTCTTTTTGAATTGATTTTGTAGCAATGTAGAAGTGCTTTTTGTACTCGCAATACTAGTAGGAGAATGCATTCTGACATTTTATTCATGTGTTTTTGGAACTAGTCCAGGAGTAGGTTGTCAAGCTGTATTATAACTTATTGTATTTTGATTTTTCAGGTAGGAGAAATATTTACGGCGGCTGGTACCGCCTTTACAAAGTTGGGAGAGTTGACTATGCAGCTTCACAGTACGAGTGGAGGTGGAAGGTGAGTCTAATTGGAGAAGTTGGAGGTTGTATCAAAAAGAATGTTACAAAGCGGTTGTCTTAATTGTTTTTCGTTTGAACACAGATCTTCTTGAATGTAATCGCCTAGATTAAATTTTATCGAGGTGGAATGTCTTATAGTTAGCCTTCATTTTCCCTTTATGTTTTAGTACAAAGTGGACTGAAGAAGATATTGCTATGATGCACAACTGCCTGACAAAGTTTGCGAACGAGATTGATGAAATATCGAATCGTGTTAGACTCCGAGCGATGTATGTAAGATTCATTCAGGAAGCGTTGTCAATCAAACGAAATCTAATCTATTGGCTGATTCAAGCTGCTGTACTTAAAAAAGAATTGATTGTATCCTTTTGTGGACTGCACTTGACAGGACTCATTTAAATACAGCGATGAAGAAGAAGGAATATGAAGATGTAGCGTTGAGTACGCACTCCCAACTGAACTCTACAATTCTCAGTGCATCACCCAGCGTGTCCAATTCAGACTCCATCAAGGGCAATAGACGAGTAGTGAAGAAGCTCTTCTCACCTTCAACTCCACACCTCCTTCCTCACAGCCCATCCTCCATACCACCCCACTCGCAAGAAGTTACGCTAAATATGCTAAACGCCTCTTCAGATGGGGATTCCGACCTAAAAATGGACTTTGATAGTTCGTCAGATCCTTCATAGCTCTTGAGCTAAGACACATGTAACAGAACACTTTCGACAAGTTTCGACAAAAGCAAAAAATCACCCAACAAATTTGCATTTGAAATCCTTCAGATATATGCATACATATATACCGAATAGCCTTAATAATACAAAATGTTTGTAAAACAATTATTAATGTACTGTTGTAAATGTTTAACTCAAGTGAAAGTGTCGCGCTAAAGTATTCTAAACTTGTAAATTGTAGGTCTAGTAGGTATATTCTAACTACGCAGTTACATTACTTGCCTATCTAAAATGTTTTGAAAATCCCTTCATATGTATGTCTGGAGCTGGTTGTCCACATCCTTTTCCTTAACATTGTTATTCTCTATTGTTTTAACTATGGACAGGTAACCCATTTCCCACTTAAAATAATAAACGTTATTTGCGTTTAGCAACCCATTCAACTAGTAGAAATAAATAGTCGGGTCAGATTGTAAGAAGCATTTATAATATCGGGATTTTTTATGACAATATCAAATCTACCTACTACTACATAAATTTAAGGATTGTAAGGAAAATGCTCTGCGTGCTATGATATGAATTCATCCTTTTTACAAGTTAAGGTTTGTTGGGCGGGAGTTCTTGATTTTTAGGTTTTGTTTATGCGATAAGGATATAATTACAATGTGTTCAGTGAATGATTGGTCGTAGAAAAATGTTTTGATTTTTGAAACTGATACAATTATTGTGATTATTTATGATATACTACCTATCAAATACGTTGAGGTAGGTAAACAAGTTATAATTCACCCGCCCATTATGTTTTTTTTAGCGGGAAGGAGTCAAATAATGTTATATAATATGTTTTATGTATGTGAAATTTTTTTAAGATGACAAAATAAGCAAAATGAATAAATTATTTACAGACATTTATGTATCTGAAATGTTTTTGTTTTATTTAAAGAAAAAATATTATCAATTTCTGTAGTATTTTCCATCCTGGGGAGAGGGCTACTTCATAAGTCATTACGTCGAGAGTACACAAAGTAGTAATAATTATTAAGGGTAGTTCTTAAATATTTTTATAGGATTTTCCAAAGGTAAAGTAAATAATAAAGAGGAGTACACTACTTAAATAATAATAAACATTTCTTTCACCAATAAAACCACCATCAACTTGTCCTTCGTCAGCTTCAATTCAGTACAAGCATAAACTGTACACACACAAACAACACACACATTTATGTTTTTCACGCCCATTATATACATGGTTTTTTAGGCAGCTAGGCGGAGCTGCTAAGCTTACTACAAATAAGCTGATACTCTATCTATGTCTAAAATCTCTCACTGTGGTTGAACATAGTAGACGGTGAGGTCATTCGATTGGGCGAAAGAGGTACCAAAACCGTATAAATGACCACTATACTTTGCTTCGTCAATGTTATCCTCAAAAAACATCTGAAAAATTACCAAAAGAGTTTGGTTACTTTAGCTCATGAATCCAATTCAAATAATTAGGTTAGTTTTAAAGTTAGTCATTTTAGTTTCGTTTGAATGTTTAGTTTGAAGGGAAGCGTTTGACAAGCGTAACCTCTTTCATTCTAAAGAACGCCATGCCGGTGAGCAAGGAATCACTTCCAGCTTGATGTTGAAGCCCTATGCGTTCAATCTCTAATTGATCTGCTACCTCTTGAAGACCTCCTTTTAAGTTTTTACAACTTTTCATCAAATACTGTAAAAGGAAGCAAATTAAAATTAATTTTTAATTCACTAAAATTTATGTAAAAGAGTTCAGGTATTTGAAGTCTTAAGATAAACGTACCTTAACGTCGTATATGTACGGAAAGTATATTTTTAAAAGATCGAAAAAGCCCGATTCATCTTTAGGCAGTTTTTTGTTTATGAGAATTTTCAGAAGGTAACCAAAATCATATCCACTGCGTAGTTTAGAAAACGGAAAATATTAGGCAAACGTTCATTTTTTCAATATTGGATAAAACTCAGACTATATACAGAGATTAATATACGTACGAATGAAATGAGAGCCATTTGATGGTATCGTTAAGGAGGAATCCTGACGTAATGAAAAACTCCGAGAACATATGCCAATCAATCCCATTGGTTTCGTGCTTTTTGAACTGGATTCCGGAATTTGTGAGCAGCTCTATACTATCCTGGGCGTACATTTCCTCACTAAAATGCGAAAATTTTAAAAACATTATAATTAAAAGTTGCTTGAGTATGTTCTACTGTCATAAGCACTACCAGCGTGGATATCTTGACTTACGTGAGATTGAACTTAAAATTGAACTGCCAAGTGGAGATACCAGGTGGAGTGTTGCCATGCTCGTCCATGAAAGTAAGTCCTATCTGAATAATATTCAGCATGTCCACATTAACGCGGAGGAGTTGATACTGATATTCTGAAGAGTTGCGGAACTCGCCAATGGGTCTTGCCACTACTCCTGGGAATTCTGTATCCTGAAAACAAATTTTAATAATAAATCATTTAAAATTCACCGTTTTAGTAGTAATGTCACAAAAATTAGGTGTATTACTAAAAATTTACCATTGCCACGTGATTGTATCGATGCAGCAGACTCCTGATATGACGAAACTCGTCATATAAATTATCAGACCAAACGTCCCGAATTCCATTCTCTTCGTTGATGCTTTGAACGCTCACGCTGACATTATGAAAATTTTGCATCGGCATGTGATGATGTCCGTTCATTTGTTCCGGGACTCCATCGATTCCTTCAAAACAGTTAAATACTGAGCATCATAATTAAACCTGTCTTCTTAATCAAATCAGATTAATATAAGTGGTGTGTATTAGATATACCCGTGGCAGAGGGCATGTCAAGCGCCCTGTGCACCGTCATCGTAGAGAAAGGATAATTGTAAGGATTTATTGGTCGTTGGCGGTGCACACAAGTTAACTGCCAACAGCTGGGGCACAATCCTTGCGGAAACCAATGACAAACGGAATTGCTATTCACCTGAAACACAATCCATATTTATTTTGATTTACCCGATTTAATATCATTACATGCGTGGAACTTTAACTTCACTTTAATCATATCTAGCACATAAACGATTAGAAACTGACTGGAGCAAGATTTACCCGTTAAAAAACAATCTGCAGTAAAACTTGCTTCAAAGCTGCTTATCAGCTACAAATTAACATTTTCAAATTAACTTAAGCAAAGTCTGGCCAGCGTCACAAACCACAATAAATAATAATATTTGGCTTAAGTTCCTTTCCCGAGAAGGTCATATATACGAACTGGAAATGAGGAGGTTAAAAACTCGTCAAATCAAAACAACAGAAACACTGAAGTCTTCTTGAGGTTTACATTCTACTTTGTATCCTCTTTTAACGTCACTTCCACTTCTGTAATATACTCGGACATTATCTGGTCAAAACTATTTGCATTTTAACTCAATATTAAGTCGAAATCTTAGATTAATTGTCTCTTTCAAAAATAAATTATCATTGTCATACGAAACTACAATACAGGCTCTGCCAGGTGTACACGGCCACCTAAATCTAGTCAATTTAGAACTACCTACTTCTTAACTTTCCTTGCACACATTGGACAAGTCAATGTATGGGAAATACAAACAGGATAAAAAAATATATATAATTTTTAGATTGCGTACCATCCTCATCCCGTAGCCTCGATTCATGAAAAACATTGTATAGCTTGAACTTGTCCTATGCTCTAGTTCAAGCAATTTAGGTTGTATATGAACATTAAGCTTTTGGCTCGTCCTCTCCAATTGGTCTTCAACAAAGCCCAGACAAGTAACTGGCTTTGTGCCTCGGACACGCTTCTGGAACTTGAATATCTGCAAGTTTAACGATTTTAGAAACAAATTACGCGCAAATTTCATTAAATTACATATTCTGGATTGATTAATACCTAAATTGTCTTCCTTCGAAGAGAAAATCCACTTATTGCTTCCTGCAGACTTATAAATGAATTATGGAGTAAAGAAAGCATGAGATCTCGCACGAATGTAAAACAAACAAACCTATGGGATAAATAAATTATAACTTAAGATACTCGGTTGAATCCAACATTGATTAATTGATTCATAATTACAAGTTGAGGACAGAAAGGTCTAAACTCACCTAAAAATCTAGTAAAGTCTCGAACACATGATGTTTTAATATTCAGGTGAAATATTATCATTTCTTTCACTTTTGAACAGTTTTTAATTAACTGAGCATATAAATTTTAATGAATATTAATTAAGTTACCTTCAATCCTTGAAACTACCTTCAAACTTGGAAACGTAACCTGATCTCTCGATTTCTAGGAACTCCAAAATAAAGTCAATTTCCAGCTGGTGGGATGATGACGTCGCGTCGCCAACAGAATTTATATGAAAACACTAAAGATGTAAACACAAGAAAAGAAATTACAATTAGAATGTTAACGGCCTTCAAAAATTAGAAATTTAAGCTAACCTTATATTATCGGTTGAACAATAGTTTATTTTGCATTTAAAGAATATATTCAATCTCTTTATGTAATCAGGTGGTTGGTGGTTTGTTATTGGGAAATGAACAAAAATCTATAAGTTTTAAACTACATTATGTTGACAAGGGCGAGGTAAAATACTTTCTCCCCTATCCTTCGTATTGTTTATGCTAATTTAAAAAAAAAATATTAAAGACGATTTAAGAAACAAAGGGTTTTCAATTTGATTTACTCAACTGCTAAAATTCAAATCATGAAAAGAATTTTCCGAAAATTATATTCTCAACTTAAATCTCCCACCTCAAAACAATGAATTTTCTAGAAGACATACATAATAATCAAGTTATTGGGTCAAGTCATAAGTGAAAATATGAATGTTTTGTTTAGAATATGGCAACAGTACCTTTTTTAGCCAATACTCAAGGCCCTGTCCACAAGTAGTTGCAAAAAAACATTACCGTGCATCTATTTGTCCCACTACTTATGTATATGTGAATCTGGACTTGTACATCTTTTTTCGGTAATTTCCCAAGCACAAAAGGGACAAAGATCGCAGCATCAGCGACGTGGCGTACAACTCCCTTGAACATACTTAAACAATGTATAGATCAGTTGTTGCGTGATTCAACTAGTCATGGGTTATGAATTATGAGGGATAGAAAACATTTCTAATTTCGCTCCTTACTTTCTTCCAAAAACCAGCAGCCGCCACTATAGAAGTGATTTTATGGTTTGTTTACTGAATTCTTAATCCTACCGATTTTCAATGCTACCCGTTCTTTACAACACATGACATGAATATGCTACTTTCTGTTTCAATTGTACACTACTTTGACATACTTTGACATGTGTAAATAGTTTGCCAGGTATAGTACATACCACATACATGAAATCATAGATTAGTCTTGATTGGAAACTAGAACGCCCGTAGAGTTTTGCTCGAGATTTTTCAAAATTAAGTACTGTATGGAAACCAAGCCAAAATGAAATATTCATGAATTTAAAATTCTGTTTTGTTGAATTTGCTTGATGTTTTATTTTCTAAATAACCTCTGGTTCTGTTCTACAAAGCATAATGATTTTCTTAGTTTGCTTAGTTTCATTTTTCATAGAATTGTATTGACATGTCCTCCTAGGAAAGCGGAAGAGGAATCTAGGCTCTCAATGGGGGGATTCCTCGCTTAGGAATATATTCTGTTGGTCTGGGCACCATTCTGGAAATGAAAGTTAGGAATAAATTAAAGACACATTTAAAGTTTAATGGTGATGTGTGCGTGGAATTTTGATACTCACTGAATGCAGTCGATGATGGGGCAAACTGATAGACACAAAGTACAACCAGTACAATCATCCGAGACGTGGGGTAAATGTGTCTCACCATCAAAGTTTATCGCTTGATAGCCAGAATCATTGCATGTCATGTAGCATTTTCCACAGTTTATGCACATTTCCTGCGGACATAAATAAAGCAAATTATTTTTTTCTCATATTAAAAGAAATAGGTTTTCAAACAAAAGTGTAACTTAAACATTAGCAGACCTCGTCAATTAGTGCCACAACTTGTTGTCTATTGTTCAATTCATTGTATGTTCCAATCATAGGTAATGAGCGACCTATTAGATTCTGTACGGTCGGAACATCCCTACCGGGCTCGAGCACTACCCGTGGGAGTAGTTTCTTTTCCAGATCGTTAATCGTTACTTGGCGTTTCTCTTCCGAGATTATTTTCTCCCTTTCTTTCAAATATGACCCAAATGACGGGAGATGCTTGGGAGAAAGGAGATAAAAATGATGTAACAATTATATCTTGACGTATGTGACGTGTGATGATATATTTAAAGCATGTCCTTCTTAAACTATTTACTTTATTGATAGCCAAGTCGCTCGTGACAACTTTCCCTTTCTGGTGACGTGGTGTAGGAGGTGATTGTCCATCCCAGCCTTTCAAACCTAAGCTTTCTAAATAGAGCAAGGCCTTCAAGCCAGTAATATAGTCCTCAACCACTGTAAAGTCCTGATTCTGGACAGCACTGCATATCTAGAGTGAATACCGTTAACGTTTATAAAACCAAAGAAATCTTCTTTCTTTTCTTCACAAAACGAGCATTTAGAGCATACTGATTTAAATGATTTGAATTTAATTTTTGAAAAAATCTTTACCTGTGCGACTGAAGCTCCACAGTGTAAAAACTGTAATGTGCTTTCAGCAGAATCGATGCCACCGGTAGCCAAGATAGGAAATCCAGGAATCGCTCGGGCAATTGCTGAAACCGCCTTTAGTGCAACAGGACGAATAGCATTACCAGATACGCCTCCATATGTGGTACGCTTCTCATCCCCCACACCTGGCCATGGTGAGCCGTCGGAACGAAGTCCCATAAGTCCAGAAAGGGTATTGGTTGCAGTAACGCCATCAGCTTTACCCTCGTATGCAGCTTTGGCAATCTATTCGAAATGATGAAGAAATAATCATTAGATATCTAGTTCATAGTTATCTCAAGTTGCCCCACGACACAATTTCTCAAGTGTCAAGGAAATGTAATTATAGTAAAAATTACCTCTACAATATTGGTCACATTAGGAGTAAGCTTTGCAAAAAATGGTATCTTCACAGCCGCGCGCACCCAACGACAAATGTTTCTCACCAAGTCAGGATCTTGACCACAGGCCAATCCCATTCCTCTCTCTCCCATTCCATGTGGACAAGATAGATTAAGCTCGAGAGCATCGGCCCCAGCCTGTTCTGCCATTTGAGCTAGTTCAGTCCAATCTCTCATGTTATAGGTGCACATGATGCTAGCAATCACAATCTTTTCCGGGAAGTCTGCCTTCAGCTCCTTCACACTTTGACACCAATATGCCGCCGTTTTCTCCGAGATAAGCTCAATGTTCAGAAACGCTCCTTGGCCAGGTCCAAACACATGTCCAGATGTAGTGCCACGAACGATTCGCGGGCTTACGTTGGTCACCAAGTCCTTAAAATACGAGAGAAACTTATAAAACCTTAACTATAGCCTCGCATTGCCCCAAGTTAAGTAAACGTAGATTGTATTGTAAATTGCATTGAATTAAACCTTATCTAGAGAAAAGGTCTTTGTCACCGCAAATCCCCAACCAGCTTCGAAGGCCCGCCTTATCATAGGACTTGAAGTACATGGAGTAGCGGAAGCCAATCCAAATGGATTTTCAAAATTTAATCCACAAAGCTCCACAGATATATCCACTAAATCAATGGGAGTATGAAACTTTGGGAGTTGGGGAGTTACCGACACAGTAAACCCGTGCTTTGCTTGGAGATACTTGTGAATACTCCAAGCAGCCGTTTTTCCATCGTTGACGGCCTCAACCGTGGTTTCTGCTACACCAGCTATGTCTCCGCCGATAAAAACCCAGTCCTCAGATGTTTCCATTGTTTTTATGTTCACATTTGGAGTGCCATATTTATTCATGGCTAATGGCTCCAGGGCAGTTTTTACTATTAATTAATTTATCAAGAATTGTAAGTTCCTCTGCGCAAAACTAGTGTTTAATAAAAAGTGTGAAACTTTACCGTCTTCGTCGTAAAGACCAGAGCCAAAAGCTGAGATAATGTAACTCGCCTTTAGACGACATGTCTGTTCATGATCCTCGATCCATTCTCCATTTTCCATTTGCTCTGTTCTATAAAACTCGATTGCACTGATTTTTCCATCTTTCATGATGACCTCTTTCGGAGTGAGGAAAGGGAGAAATTCACATTTTTCGTCTTTAGCCAAGTCCATCTAAGGGTATTATGGTAAATTAGACATACACAGAAACTAGTTTCTTTAAATAACCATAAAATTTTCAAAAACAACAACCTCTTCGGGAACAGCTCGAATGTTAGTAAAGCCTTTCCGAAACACGACAAAGACTCTTCCTGCCCCACATCTTAAAGCTGATGTTGCACAATCAAAGGCAGTATCTCCAGCACCGAGAACAATCACATTTCCAGAGAGTTCTGGGAGTGACTTGTCATTAACGCATTTGCACATTCCTTGGTTCAATTCATTATAAAGAAATTCAGTAAATGTAAACCTTCATTTTGGATTTTAACTTGATTTTAATTAAATTTTACTTCATTTGCACACCTGGTTTGCTTGCTAATGAAACCCGAGGAAGGAAGTCTTTAGAAGTGAAGAATCCCATATCCTCCGTTAAATTCTTAAATGGCCCAGATTTATTAGGATTAGGCAATCCGATTCCAACAAACACAGCATCGAATCCTTCATTTTTTAATCCTTTTATGGTAATATCCGAATTAGACAGCTTCCTTCCTGTTTCAATTGACACCCCAAGATCCTTCATCATATCGATTTCGAAGTGAACCACGTCTATAGGCAAACGATACTGTGGTATTTCCCCAGTACTGAGTCCACCAATGTACGCTTGCTTCTCATAGATCACCAAATTCTCGTAGCCAAGTCTTGCAAGAAATGTTGCGCATGACACAGACGCAGGCCCGCAACCCAATAGGGCTACTTTGGAAGATTTAAAAGCAACGCCAGATCCTGGTTCAGGCACTGGTGGTCTGATTTGAGGTATTTTCATTTTCATAAAGGTCTAAATATTATTTGGAAATAAAAATGCAAAAGTAATTAAACAAAATTAGAGAGGATATGTTTCAAGTTGACTTGGGATTTACCTCCGTGGCAAAATGCTGAAGCCCTCCAATATTAATTGGACCTTCTTCGGAAGCAAAGAGGTTACAAGACCCAACGCATAGGTCACTCGTTGGACACACCATACCACATGTTAGCCCCAACGGATTGTCAGAGAAGATTGCCTTCGCTGCACCGTAATAGTTCTGCATTGCCGTTAAAAATTGTACATTATCTCTTACGCAGAGAAGAATCAAAATGTTATCAAAATTTCAAGGTTTACCTTGGTTGCTATGCTCCCAATAAACGTTTTTACGTCGAGTTGTGTTGGACAGGATTTTTGACAAGGAGCATCAGCACATTTTAAACAACGGTTTGCCTCCTTCAAAGCCCCTCTTTCGCTTAAGGTTGTGTGTTTCACATCATCAAAGTTATTGTACAGAGGGGTGCACGTCTAAAATTAAAAGAAATCAATTAACTCACTTTATTCACCAATACGCAATCGATAATATAATCTCAAGTTACCCCACACTTCTTATCCAGGTTCCTTTTCCATTTCTTCTTATTCTCCTTGGTTTCCGCGGATGGAACTAAGTTTGCATGAGTCTTGACTTTAGGGTTAAGAGCAAGGATGCTCTAAAAATCGAAAATAAAGTTCTAATTCAAACTTCTAAAAATATGTACATTAATTATTTCCCCATAAATATTCTTACACCAACCTCAATATCCCCCACATCTTTGCTAATTAAATTTTGAGGCATTTCTGCCAAACACAAGGGAAATATTTCAATCAGAAATTGATATATTCAAATGCACACAGTAGAACTGACAAGCACTGAATGTCAATTCGTTGTTAATGCGAACACATCACGTTCGTGACTCTCCGAACTGAAAATAATTGCAGTAGAATGGAGCAGCAAGTCAACTTCAGCAACATTGAAACTTTTATCAAAAATACCTACTTGATATAATCGCACACAATTCTCGAGACAGACAAGAGAACAGTTCCAGTTTATAACGACCTTTATTATTCAGCAGGGCGTGTTTTATAAGTATTATAAAATCCTGTTTGCCATTCACAGATATAGATAATCACTCTACTCGATATTTAACTTGAAGTCTTGCTTGGCGTGTATAGCTCAAGCAGGATAAATGCATATAAATTGTAAGGTTTAAGCCAAACGTTGAAAACTTGATCGTGTCGTGTGTGCTGCTATCTACTTTTAATACCTATTCCAAACAATTTTTATCTTTGTAAAACAAAGACATCATTAAACCATGCCGAATTGATAGGCTGGGCCATCGTCCGTCGTCATATCGTCATCTTCATCCAGTCCACTTTGTGTCAAGATTATTTAGTGAATTATGTACATACGTCGAAAAGAAAACTGGTTGCCCATACTTTTAGCATTTATTAATTCGTCTACACGAAACAACTCAAGAAAATTTTTACATTTCATAAGAAAAAATCTTCCAACACTTTGATAATAATAATAGAGTTATCCAGTTGTTATAGAGGGTAGGAAGGAACAAGGATCACGAGAAACTGGACAGCTCAAAGTGTTATACAGCTTAAATCTGGAAATCTACGGACACTTTAAAGTTTCAAGTTTTTTTTTGTCTGAGAGGCTAGTTTGATGTATTTATTACCTTATCCAGCTCCAAAAGCCATAAGACTCCTGAGTAGGCTTGTCATTATGTTATTTTCTTCTTTTTCTGGATTTCTTTCAATGGAAGAAATGAGTGTAACCTTGAGTAATGCAAAAGCAACGAAGCTTAATGAAACAAAGGAAATCTTAAATTCTTGGTTTTTTTTTCTCCCCAGACATGACGTATGGCTCAGACTTTAATGTTACATGTGTGGAATGATTTAAATCTGCTTTTCCAGCGTTGATCAGAAAATGAAGGAAATTATCTTGATAATCATTTTTATTATTAAAAAAGAGACTGACCAACACTTAATGACATTGGATAAACAAATTAGTGTCAACGTCAACACTTTCATCAAGAAGATGAGAGATGATCAAGAATGCTTCGTGTAGTCTGAATTAAACAAAACAGGAGATTATATTGCGTAATCTTTTAATTCTCTTTTATCCTCTGATTTATTGATTTCGAGTTGAGTCGTCATCTTTCGCAAGAATAACTTTGCGTAGTGCAACATGACTTGATATTGGTTTATTAACATAAAATCTAAAAGTCGAAAAATTCCAACTAACCTAGTCATTTTATATGGCATTGCATGGTTGATATAATATATTTAAATAAATAAATAATAATTCTGCATTAATAAATATTGGACGTAGACGATAATGCGTGAACGAAAAGTTAAGTGTCGTCCTTGGAAAGAAGTAAGTACTGCTTGCGGTATTACTCTTAAAAACAACTAGGACGATTCTTCCAAAGACACTATAAACATTATCAAACATTTTTGAACTGAAAACGTTAACTCACTCTATATATACATAACGTAGGTACTTGTCTGTAACTTAACATACTATTCGTTGAAAACGCATCACACTGAACTAAAATCATTTTGGTATTTGGTATACACAAAACACTACGCAAATTAAGGTTAAATGGAAGCTCTAGATATAACTGAGAGAATTATGTTTTCATCACTTCGCAAAATAGTATGTTATATACTTTTACGTATAGAAGGTAAGGATTAGATTGAAGACAAATAAAAAATATCGATTTGGTAAGACACATGTAGTTTAAACCGTACGGTATACGATACGTATTGCGGAAAAGTTGAAATTAGTTTGTGGCTTGATGCACCGTCATGTACCAAATTTGAAATGAGTGGAACTAACTATATATACGCCTACTTGGGCTAGACATCAACCGGGATTAGCATTGCTCGATAATTTCTCCGTAAGATTGTGATTTTCCTCAGTGAGCTTGGAGATTTCCTTTCCTAGCGTGTTCAGACTATCCTGCGGGAAGTAGAAATTATAATACGTTGTTTTAAATTAGGAGGTAAATAATTTGAAAATTCCTTAATGTAACAAAGTTTCTTAGGTTGTACCTTCAATGTTATGTTTTTCATTAAAGTATCCTCCAACACGATTTGCAGTTTCCTGTTAATCTCCAGGGAGAGATCTAGCGTGAGTCCGTTGTCGGATGGTTTAGAAGCGTAGACAGAAGCCATTATACCCCCGTGTCTAACAAGCTCCGCCTAAAATACAAAGAATGACAGACTTAATGAAAAGACTATTCAAAAAATAAACGTCGTCCATCTCCACAAATGGTACATTACCGGGTACAACTGTTCCAGCGCAAGCTGCTTGTAAAGAGAATCAAGAAAATTTCGAACTAATCTAATTATGTTCATAGACACATGTCATTGTATTTTTTAAGTCAAGCCCTCGCAGACTAAATGAAATGATAGAGTGAATTTTACTGCGAATAAAATTCAACCAGGAAATTTGCGCAGAAAGTATATTAAAAGCCTAGTTTGTAATGTTGTTAAAGTCCTTGTTCTAATTCCACAGGATTTAGAAAGGATTAACTATGTCTGGTCTGGCGTAACATTACCTTATTCTGGTCTGAAATGTTGGTGGACAAGGCTTCCACATCTTGGTTCATTGCATAAGCAGCGATAATCTTTGATTTCTTTTGTAGAGTCTCAGTCAACTGCTTCACATGCTCATGGAGGAACTCAATCTTTTCTTGTTTCTTCGCAAGTGTTTTTTGCAGCTTAACTATCCTCTCTATTAAAACTTGCTGGTCAGGTATCACAGGACAATCAGGTTCCTGGAAAGAAAAAATATTCTCTAATAAGTAGAGTTATAATTTAATTTGACTTTGATCCAAATAAGGTCATAGTGTCATACACAAGGTTTTTCAGGTATCTCCTCATGTCTAGGTTTTGGAGAAGAGATCTCGATATTATTTAAGGAACTGCTTGAGCTAGCCCGTGAACTTTGACTCATGCCATCAGACCCGGATGCACCGTCCTTCATGTTTCGTCTTGCCAATTGCAACTCTTTGTTTAACTCCTTTAAAAAAGGGTTAAATTTTAGAAATTCATTCAAAAGACTTAAAAATCAATACCACTTGTCTGTTTCCTGGACTTACTCTGATTTTGGCATTTAAATTTTTATGGAGCAAAACAATTTCTCCTCTAGCTTCGTCCAATTGTCTCTGTAAGTCTATAATTTCCTGTTTTTGTTTCTCCGCATCCACCTGGACCGTAGCCCTTTCCTCAATATAGTTTTTACACTCTTGCGACATCATCTTCTCCAGATTTTTAAAATCTATTTGGAGCTGCTCCATTTGCCGTTGTAGCCTTTCATTTTCTTCCTCCAATGCGAAACTCTTGGTTTGCACTGAAGTGAATTCAGATTGGAGCGTTACATTTTTTTCCGTCACTTGCTGAGTGTACTCCAGCAATTCCGCTTCTTTACTTCGGCACACTGCCATATCCTGCAGAGCGTCTGCGTGAGCTTGCCTTAACTGCTGACTTTCATTCTGTAACGCGATCACTGCCTCCTGCTCCCTATAGTTTTTGAGAGTACAAAATCCGTACCTTGTTACATAAATATTTTAAACTGTCTGTTACTGTTAAACTTTTTAATGTCTTAATCTTAAGTTCACCTTAAAAGCTGAGACTTCAGGGATTCCGTCGCTGCAAGTTCTGACTGAAGTATGGCAATTTGATGCAAATGTGCCGAGTTTGATTCCTGAATCCTAGCTAATTTCTGTTCTAGGTCTAAACGCTGCTGCTCTAAATTTTGCACTTTGCACGACAAAAGATTGTTCTCCTCGATTAACTGGTGGTTTCTCGTTTTCACAGCTTCTAACTCTTTATGTGTGATTGAAGTCGCTATTGTCTTTTCAGTTTGCGTTTCTGAATTTGCTAATACGTCTTCCTCACAAAGGTCATTATCGATTACTTTAGGACTAGCAAGTGACTCGGTATCTTCAGCTTTAGCGCATTCATCCGCTACAGATTTTGCTGCAATAGCTTCTTTGAGCTGTGCGAGTTCCACCTCCACAGCTTCCAATCGGGATTGAGTTTCCTTCACATGTCAAAAATGCAATGATATGACTTGTTTAATGATTGACAGTTGAAAGAATATAAACAGTCATGATTTTTTACAATCTAATGTTACAATCTAATCTTCAATGCTAATGTACTTTATGCGAATCTGTCTCTGAAGTTAGCTTGTTTTGAGTCCACTTGATTTTGAAATCCTTCGAGGAAACGTCTTCCTTCAGTTTCTCCATATCTTTCTGGAGGGCTTGGAGCTCACAATTCTGTTTAATTTTTAAAAAGTATACAAGTTACAACTGCGCGGAATAAGGAACTTTAAAATTTATCCAGAATCTATAGTTCACCTTTCCGTCAACGATGTTGCCCAGGCGTTCTCTTTCTGTTGATAACATTTTCTGCTTTTTATTCAACGATTCGATTTCTTTCATCAGTGTCGTGATTTGTTTAGATGAGGTTTCCATTTCCCGTTTCATTTTAATGATCTCATTTTCACTCTTCGCGTAACGCATTACACTTGCCTCCTTTGCTTTGTTGGCCGACTCTAATTCCTTCTTCAGCTAAATTACGCAATGAAAGAAATAGAACTTAAACAGAGTCATCGGAGAGTAAACACAATTTAATATTAACGTCCTTCAACATGTTCACCTACTCTGGATATTTCAGTCTCGTATTTGGAGGTCAACTGAGTCAAGGCTTTTTGGGACTCGGCTTCCAAACCCTGGCACTTTTTGCATACAGAACTGGTCTCACCATTATGCAACTCACTAGCTTCAGTTTGCTGTTCCGCATCAATTGTCTCAACTGGAACTGGCTTCAAACTCAAGTGATTTTTACTATTGGTGAGCCC
Organism: Lepidocyrtinus dapeste; assembly: GCA_036850885.1. Lineage (NCBI taxonomy): Eukaryota > Metazoa > Arthropoda > Collembola > Entomobryomorpha > Entomobryidae > Lepidocyrtinus > Lepidocyrtinus dapeste. Next base: position 1,022 of record JAANSQ010001055.1, on the reverse strand, counting down.
AATTTCCTCATCGTCGCACTCCAACATTGGAAGAAGGGCACTGGACGGCATCTCCCCCACATCAGCAGACTCCCCATTCATTAAAACCGGAATATTTGCCATTTTCTCTTGAGTATTGATATGGAAGGATAGGAGGCTAGACCTCGACACAAGTTGCCAAGGTGGTAAACTCCAACTACTGAAAAGTTTTAAAAAAACTGTAAACAAGAGATACGTTGACAAGTAAAATTGTGATAATTTCTCATACCTTTCTAAGTCTGTAGCTGAATGAAGGCAACTTTAGCTGTGACCTCGTCATTTAAACTCCACTGAGGACGATGAACATTGACCTAAGATAAACAAGTTTAAGCACAGATTCAGCAAGCGTTCAATTTCCCCAAAGCTGCTTCGTTCCCGAACAATTTTTCCGTCTCCCACTTAGTGCACTTTAACAAGGTCATATTCGTGGTAAAAGGCTGGGGGAAAATACTTCCTCTTGCCTTTCACATTTTCTCCTTTTTAGCTAATTGAGCATAACTAGAATCAGCGTTAACGTTGCTAAAGAATATCTAGATACCAAAACCTCGTTCAACTGAACTATAAGTTTTTACAGCTTCGTTGCGAAACGTGAATTATAACTGGATTGTGTATTTATATCTGCATTGTTGTGTTACAATGAGGAAGAAGGAAGGTGAAGAAAAAGAAGGTAACAAAACAGTTTTTTTTTCTACTTTTTTGCACGTCAGTATTGTATATAGTGTGTACCTGTATTCAATTCATTGTTCATGAGCTGTTGTGATAGCTCAGCCAAGAACCTACATGAAAGTTGGCAAATATCATGAAATAAGCACTTGACTATCACTTTATTTACTCACTTAGATAAATACATATAGCGTGAGCATTGTCGAGTTTATACCATGCATTTTGCAGACTTCACAGTGCAACAAAAGACCGCTCAGATGGAAATGAACATGTACCTATGTCTATTTTCAAGTATACCTTTGTGGCATATTTTAATAAGCATTTCATGAGGAATATGCTGA
>JAANSQ010001054.1:0-17067 GCA_036850885.1 Lepidocyrtinus dapeste | reverse complement strand
CCGCTACCGCATCGATTTAAGGGATTATCGTCCATAAAGTTTTTCCTTCTTAAATTTTACTTCCTATATTTTCCTTACCTTATCAAAATGGCCATGTATTTATTATTACTTTGAGTTTTCGGAATTGGATAAGATGAAATGGGAGTACCTATTGTTTTATATAATTTTCCCTTTTTCCCTATGCAGACCCTTCGAAACGTTTTCGACTGGATAGAGGATCAAGTAGGATAAACGTCGAGATGGATTATATTAGCCAATTGAGAAAAGGTATTAAGCCAGGAGCTGTCTCTATGTCGAAACTTGGGGCTAATCCTAATCCTATACCAAATCCACCTAATAATCTCATTGATGAGGATGATGATGATGCCGCAAATGGCAATGAAGACATTGACATTGGCATTGGTATGGATGGTTAATCTTACAAAGAAATAAAGAAACGTAAACTTCCACTCTGTAAAAATTAAATCTGTTTTCGCATTAGAAGAGAAAGGCATAAATGTGTAAATATTATACTCAAACCATCGCAGATTGAGGAAAATGAATTAAGCCTAAAGCCAAGTCTTTTAAAAGTACTCTTTTTCTTTTCTCCGACATATTCTGTCCACGTCCATTGTACGCATATACATTATGTACATATAGTTATTATTGCTCTATTCCTTTACCGTTTATGTTGTCTTTATTGATCTAATCCCACAGGAAAATTTTCAAACCATCAAATTGATTATGTGCAAAAAGAAAATGCTAGTGTGTAACAAAAGCTGAAGGGCAATAAAGATCTTGTACTTATAAATATGAAACTTTGTCTATATCTTCGCTCCTTCTGTGGGGAAAGGTATATAGCAAGTGTAATAAACGTGCGTAAGTGTTTTCAACAGCTTCTCATTAAGTATCTTAACGTCTCATGCTCAAAGATAGCTTCTCTTCTATCGATTTCCCCAATGAAGGCTTCATATTTAGACACGTCCTTTGAATGCTTACACCATTGGAAAGATGTCGTACGCAGTGTTTCCGTGAAATGATTTTGTTTAGGTGGGCTACATGAGATAAAGAAAAATGATAACATCTTTCTTTTTTCTTTTAAATTTTCAACTAGTTGATACCTCTGCAAAGGTGCATATGGTTTAAATTTTGTTCGTGAGAGTATTCAAAGAGTAAGTTCAGTATTCTAAAGGGTCTATTTTTGTTTAGAGTTTTTAGTTTTACTTGGGGAATTCCGTTCCAATTTTATCAGTTTGAATGTGCATGTTTATAACAAACTAAACGTAAAAATAAAAATAGTCGTGTTCTTTTCCAGACCTTGATCATGATCATGCATTGCTGCATTGTACATACTGCTTCCGATCATGATTATGGGTTTCAAACGGCTAGATAGAATGGAATATTGCCCATGGAATAAGAATGCAATGGAATATTTACCATTAAAATTAAACTCAAGAGAGAGTTCAACTGCACTCAATACTTAATGTAAGTAATACGCGGCTATAAAAAAAGCATGAGTTGGACGGATAAAGTTCTTCGTGAAGGAAAGGCAAAACGAGTATGACCATGGTAAAGAATTGCTCCATGCACTTTTTTAAGATTAAACTCTCACGCATTACAAATTGCGAGTATACAGGGATTTGGGAAGATGGAGAAAAAAGAGAAATTTGATGAGTTGGTTAGTTGTACCACGGCCGCAGCTTAAACACAGGAGAAAACAGACCGCATAGAAAACAGGAACTTAGAGAAAGAAGAAAGTTACAAACATTCAAGAATATGGACTCGCACTCAATGTTTGCGGTGCTGTAGAAGTTTTCTTTGGATTGTAGTCACTGTACGCTAATTTGTACTACCTCTGCGTGGGCATATGGATTCATGCATATTCATCCGTCTAAGTTATGCGCATGGATCAGGGATCGTTTAAGTCTCCGCTTGATAAAGTTGAAAATATAAATTAATTAATATACCTTGTTAGGTTAAATGGGCACATGTAGTTTTCATAGCATTTCGTTCCATTCATATTCCCTTGATTTAGTGGAAGACGTAAGAGGAATAATATATCATTAGTGCGAAAATTTGTTTAGATAACACTCAGGGAGACTTAGAGAGGTACACTCCATACAACTCCAAATATGCTTTCTCCAATTTTCTGCTTGAATTTTTGTTCACCTACTTGCTCACTGCTTGGCTACGTTTCTCCTAGTAGCTTTCTTTTTTTTGGTAGCCGTTCCGTAACAAGTTACTGCATTATTTGATACGGGAGGAAATGACCGTGTGGCCTTCTTGTAACAGATCATGCTTCGTTCTACAACAAAACCTCGCCCAATGAGCTGCTTTCTCCAGCTATTTGTAAGAAAGTATTGCTTTCTCATTCCCTTGATCGTATACAATAGATAAAGTTCACTCTTCGGTATCCATGTACAGTAGTCTATAGGGTTTTCTTTTTTACCTACCTACTTATACATGATAATATCATCGTAGCTATCAGATTATTGTTCGTAAAAGTTTGCATTTTCTGTAATTTTCATTTTTCGATACATGGGTCTACCGTCTAATTTTGAGACATTCATTTCTAGCATATGCAATACTGATGCAATTGGTAACAATAATGCTGCCTTTAAATTTAAATTAATGTGTCTTTAAATTTTCCTGTAATATTCCACTTATTTCTATTCCTAATCTCCCCTCTGCATCACCCATCATAAATCAATAAAACAATCGTCCTCTTATCGATTGGAGCAGCTAACACATTACAGCCTCATTTTAGTAATAAGTCTAACATGAATCAATTTAATGATGAACTGATTAATTTTGCTACATTCATTTTTTTCCTTGTCCCATTTCACATATTTTAACACATATATTATTATGATATTATGCTGATATAAATCAATGCTTTTTTCATTCACTCAAGAGTTACCAGCACAGAGAAGAAGGGGCTTACTCGTTTTCATCAACGTTTTCATAATAGTATACTGTGTACTAATTTAATTTCCTCTATTTTAATGTTAAACTTTTGTCATTATTACATGATCATCCATTTAAGCTTATAGCATATGTATGCAAGCAACTACTAGCACTGTACTGACTGAGAATATATAGACACTGCAGAAAACAAGGGAAAGCAAAGGATTGCCGTAAACGTAAAGCCTCCTCAGTTCTATTCACATTTTGTTAAAAGCAAGAAAGGATCACGTTAGCTTTACTCGCCTTTATCACGCACCCAGAACAGAACGATCAATGAGATTTTTACAGGTCTGCTATGGTCTGATTCTGACTAAACCAAAAACCATCCTATAGTTTGCAAGTGATATCGAGCTTGTTTTAATGTGCGTTTTGTGACTAAATCAATGTCAAAGAGGAATTAGGTGAATTGCACGACTGCATTTTTTATTTGTCTTGAGAGATGATAAAAACCTACAAGTGAAATAACCTTACCTAACCTAAAAAATCTCAATTAGCTGGCGCAGGTCTTGAAAATCATCAAAATATTAGTAGCAGACCCTGCCCTTCCACTAGTGATTTATCCAAAAAAAAAAATTGTAAACTTGGCCAAATATTTGCCTACCAAACTAGAGGGTTTCTGGATACAGCGTTTGATTTTAGGTAAATCATAGTTTTTTAACATTGGTTAATTATCTGGTATTATTAGGGACGGGTGTAAATGTTTTGTTTACTTCCATCAGCTGTTGTTATTACACGTTACGGTATTTACATTAATTGAATGTGCAACGTGCAAACTGCTAAACGTTTCGTCATATTTGTGTATCACAATATTCACACAATTTCAACAAAATGCGCAATTCTGATTCGTCATGCTTGAGCTTGACATAAAACAAGATACTTGATATCTTCAAATTTAATTTCCGACTGATTTATTTGTAAGTGATTGGTTTGATCAATAGATAATCGAGGTCAAGACTTTAAGAATCATCCAATATGAGTGACTCGGAAAAGAAGGGATTGGAGCTGATGGCAGAAGCGGAAAAGAAATTAACTTCCTCTAAGGGATTTTTTTCGTCAGTGTTTGGGTAAATTTTTTAAACCTGTGGTGATAGGGTTTAATTGATTTAACTGGAAAATGAAAGCAAGACTAGCAAGAATATGCTTGATTCTTTAGGGGAGGCGGAAATAAGATTGATGACGCAATAGAATGTTACCAGCGGGCAGCAAACATGTTCAAAATGGCAAAAAAATGGAGTAACGCTGGTGAAGCCTTCTCCAAAGCGGCGGATCTCCACCTGAAGAACCAGAATCGTCACGAGGCAGCCTCAAATTTTGTGGACGCTGCAAATTGTTACAAGAAGAATGAAATCAAAGAAGCCGTCGCCTGTCTGGAGAAGGCCATCGAACAATACTTGGAAATGGGTCGTTTCGCTTTGGCTGCCAAGCACCACCAGTCAATTGCAGAAGCACTGGAAGCTGATGGTGATCTTGAGAAGGCAATTTACCACTATGAGCAAGCTGCAGACTACTTCAAAGGCGAAGAATCAAATGCGGCTGCGAACAAAGCGCTTCTCAAGGTCGCAGGTCATGCTGCTCAGATGGAGGACTACACCAAAGCAATTAAGGTATACGAGGATGTAGCCGCTTCGGCTTTGGAAAGCAGTCTTTTGAAATATTCTGCCAAAGAGTATTTCTTCAGGGCTGCCGTTTGCCATCTTTGCGTGGACGTTCTCAACTGTCAGCAAGCTCTCGAGAGATATGGCGATATGTATCCAGGATTTCAAGATTCTCGCGAGTATAAATTAATGAAGGTATATTTAATAATCAATTTTAATGAACCAAAGTCAGGATTAGTACTGATTAAATTATCTATTTCATTTAGAACTTGTCGTCCCACATTGAGAACGAGGACGTTGATGCGTTTACTGAATCTCTAAAGGATTATGACTCAATAAGTCGGTTGGAGAACTGGTACACGACCCTATTTCTCCGCGTGAAGAAAACATTGAATACCGAAGGGGAGCTCTGTTAGACTTTGTTTTCAACGTACCAAAACACTTTTCCTTTTACTAATTCATCGAATATTATTATCATTTTGAGTAAGCCTGATTATTTTGATTGAATGATATTCTTGCATCTGAGTTCTCTCAAGAGTCTTTTTTAATAGTACGTATACATTTACCAATAAAACCCCACTTGCTCTACATTTTCATTTATCTAGTTGTCGCAAATAATTTTATAGTCGTTTGTGATCTTTTATGTTATATTTAAATTTTAATGCGTAAATAAGTACCAATTTAGTCGCATAAACTTTTTGAATGTTCGTAAGCATTTTTTTGACTTGAAAATATTCAGATTATGATTTCATCCATAGGTTATCATCCTAAATGTCTAGGTACTTAAAACAGACTAAACTAAACATTAAAATTCCATTCCATTCGTTCGTTTTATACGTTATAAGATCGAATAATAATCTACAGTTAAAAAAACATGATTGTAGCAAAATTAGTTGTGCGTGACATTGATGATTTGCCTTGAATTACATACTACATAGGACTTTAAATATTTAGCTTAAAACTTTATAACATTCGCTGCAGGAACGCAAAAAATGTATTTCCAGCAATAAATGATGGCATAATCACAATTATACTATAAAATAATTTATTGTACTAACGATTATAGTATCAATCAAATTAAAGTATTATTATTGGTGGTTATTTAGTTAGTTTAATTCGTTAAAAGCTTTTCATTGTTTATATGCTAAAAATTGTTGATTTTTATCACGTAAATAGTTGTTAACGGGTCGCATAACAGAATAATGCTTCTGTATGTTTAATGTAACTGAGTTCTTTGCATGAAGTAGTTCGTAATAATGGACTTTAATTCGAACGGCTTTGATGACTAAATTATTAATCAACCTAAGTTTAAGGGTTAGCATTTTATGTTACATAGAGTACTGGCGGAATGATAATGTGTGATTGAAGATGATAATTGATTGTAAATAAAATATATTTTAGGCTAAATCGAGTTCAATTTCGAGATTGGACTTATAATTAAACGATATTTTGAAACATGCATTGTGAGTACTAATGTGATTGATTCTCGGGAAATAGTCGGATGCTATCATGTGCTGTGCAGAAAACCTTAAACGAAGAGACAAAAAAAACTCACGTTAAAAATTGTAAATAAACAAGTTTAAATGTGAAAAGAAATTATTGTAATTTAAGTCTAACGGTAGAGGAATGAAAAAAGGATTAATTTTAGGTCGTTATTTTCGAATATCAAAAACATATAATTTCTCCCACACGTTATTTCTAATAGTTGGAAGCTTCAGTTGTTGTTAGCGCACTATATCGTATATTACAACATGAAGTAGTAAACAGAATATTTAAATGTCTCCAAACGAAAAACAATAAAAAAAATTATGTATATTTATCCTTAAAATTGCTTTGCTTTAACTTTTTATTACTAAAATTAAAATCTTAAAAGTTCATTCATAGACCTAAACCAACAAACATGAAGGCTTTCCTTTATACCCTTCTTCTTATGCCGACTTTGCTCAATGATTTATACCGCGAATCTTCAAAAAGCTTTGTTATGGACCGAAAGCTAACTTAGAGCCTACTACTATTGACGTGTATGGTAAAGTGAGAGAGAAGAAATTCAGATAATACTTTCCCTCAGCCAAACATTAATTAATTAAGAAACACATTTTACAATACGTAAACACAAATGTTTTAGAGTAGATCCTGTAGTATCGGATAACCAAGTTATAAAATTTATTATTATTTCCTAACTTAACCTAAGTTAATTCTTTGAGCTTGAAGACGATTGTGTATTACGTGAGATAGCAATAATAAATTATCCTGAAAAGAATTACTTTAAACCCATTATCATTCCAAAATGGCGATGTCTAAAGGTACCAACACGTATAATAGGCAGAATTGGGAAGATTCGGTGAGTATTTCCATAACAATATACAAAAATGCGTATAAAATATTTCTTTAGGGTTATAGTTGTGCTAATTATTTTTAAAACTTGACAGGATTTTCCAATTTTGTGTGAAACCTGCCTAGGAGATAATCCTTACGTACGAATGGTAAGTACGAATCTTTTTTTTGTGTTATAACTGAGAGTAGAGACCAAATTATTTTTCTCGGTTCTCTGTTTAACATTTTACTAATTAAACTTTTTGGATTATTAAATTTCAGACAAAAGATAAATTTGGTTCAGAGTGTAAAATTTGTATGAGGCCTTTCACGGTGTTCCGATGGTGTCCAGGTGCAAAGATGCGTTTTAAAAAGACAGAAGTTTGTCAAACGTGTGCAAAGTTGAAAAATGTTTGCCAGACGTGCCTCTTGGATCTGGAATTTGGCCTTCCTATTCAAGTACGAGATTCAGCACTGAAAGTTAAAGATAACCTTCCCCGAAATGAGGTGAATAAGGAGTATTACATACAAAATCTTGAAGCTCAAGCTGTAGCCGCAGATAACTCTAACCCACTTGGAGAAGTAGGCAAAGCTCAGTCTTCTTCGGACCTTCTCATGAAACTAGCTCGAACGACGCCTTACTATAAAAGAAATAGACCTCATGTCTGCTCCTTCTGGGTAAAAGGTGAATGTAAACGAGGTGAAGAGTGTCCTTATCGTCATGAGAAGCCTACAGATCCTGATGATCCACTCTCGGACCAAAACATTAGGGATCGTTACTATGGAACAAATGATCCCGTGGCAGACAAACTGCTTCGCCGGGCGTCTGCCATGCCCGTATTAACTCCTCCAGAAGATAAGAGCATCACAACATTGTATGTAGGAAACCTTGGCGAATTCATGACCGAACAAGATCTTCGCGACCACTTTTACCAGTTTGGCGAAATACGCAGCATTACTATAGTGACAAAGCAACAGTGTGGCTTTGTCCAATTTACCAGCCGGCAATCGGCTGAAGTGGCAGCGGAAAAAAGCTTCAACAAGCTTATATTAATGGGCCGGCGGCTCACAGTTCGATGGGGGAAATCCCAGGCTAAGCAGAGCCACATTGCAGAAGATGGCTCAAATCTTCCTCCAGTTCCTGGCCTTCCAGGAGCTTTGCCTCCCCCACCCTCTGTAATGGGAAGGGGGCATCCTGGCGCCTCAAACTTTTTCAACTTACCTATGGCTGCCGGTGGCCCAGCAGGTCTTCCACCACCTTATTTTATTCCTCCTCCCCCTCTTCCATCAGGGCCTGCACCAGGAACTAGCAACAGACCCCCTCCCACATCCACAGTAACTTCTGCCTCATCTTCCGCACCTGCTGTGGAACCGCCTGTACCAGGCACTGAGCGTCCGCTCCCTATATATTACCCTTCGCAAGATCCAACAAGGCTAGGAGCAGTTCAACTCAAAAACTCAAACGATTGAGAACATGAAATTGTTCCCATGCATATTTTGCATGCTTTTTGAATAGGAATGAAGAATGATGATGATGTTTATAAAATAAATGTTTTTCCCTTTTTGTTATGATAATTTATCATTTAAAGATACTCCTTCTTTAATCGCTTTAGGGTACAACGTTTTTTTTTTGCTTTCATAGTATAAATTTAGTGATACAGTACAGCTCGTTCATAAGAATAAATTTTGTTTTCAAGATTTATCCATATTTTTACGCTAGTTAGGTATGTCAAATAAATAAATGACCTCTTGATTTCAAACTTACAAAATAATAGTATTTGATTACTTACCTATAATTAATTTCAATTTCATTTACAAAAAATGCTGCTCATAGCTTTGTGTATGTACGTTTACACTTTTGGTAAACTCCGCATTTGACTTTTTATTTATCAATAGTTTGCATATTTTTTGTTTTATTCTAAAATTTAATATACTCCAGAAAATAATTGCGACGAGGTTTGACACGATAATACCTTCATGAATTATATTAGAAGTATGAAGTACCTTAAAAATATTAAACTTTACGCGGTCATGTTTAAATAAATTAGTTGCAAATTGTAGACATACATTGCAATTAAAATTAATGGATTTGTCCCCGTTGCGTTGAACAATCATGTCCTTAAAATTAATTAGTAGTTAGTGGAATCAAAATAGTGTGCTTATCTCTTGCAGTTATTATTGCTCAACAAACCTTTCACCTTCTCATTGTCCATACACCAAGTATTGGTATGCATGATTTCGTTTCATCATAAATGTTTCAAAAATAACTTTAGAATATTTTATGTTACAAGAAAAATATTAATGATTAAGAAATTAAATTACATAAAAACACGAATAGTGCTACAGCGAATCGCTTTACAAAAATCACGTTTGCATTTTCCAAACCTACTTAAAAACACACGTACAATACATAAATATATTTATTAAAGTTTAAGGCACCATTCAGTAGAGAAGTTAATATTTTGCAAAAAGGTAATATACATACACTGTTTAGTGTAGTGATACCCTAACTTGCATTTTGCATTGTATTGTTAGGCAGTAAATTTAGGTATTTATGTCGTCAACTTGTCTAATAAGGAGCCTTTATGAAAAGGCTTTTCGTCAAAAAATAATAATGGAATTTGCTTAGTTCTAGAGAAAATTCCTATATTAGGTGTAACGGTAACATGGGGTGAATTGAAAACCTTTTCAAGTTAAAAGAGATACAATAACTGGGTTGGATATAAATTGAAGAGACACATTCATCAATTGTAATAATAATGGTCCATCATTCCTTGCGTGCGAAATAAATGAAAGTCCCCTTAGAATGAGATTGAATGTATCGTTTATATCATCATTTTGCTGTTTTAGCAACAAGCTTTATCGCTGTAAGGATGGAGGATCTTTAGTACTGGATCCGTTAGTTAACTTGTCAATGAGCTCTTGGAGTGGAGCGAGTTCTTTACGCTCAATCAGGTTAAATTCTTGGACGAAGAAGATAAAGTGTTTGAAAGATGTATTGAGATGAGCCTCTTCTCCTAACTGCACCACCTCGGCAAAATGTTGATGGTATATATGAGCATATACTCGAAATAGCCTCTTCAGTATCGTTTTTGCGATCACAAAAAAGTTTTTCGGGAACGGCACACCGATTTTTGATGGGAAAAGAGTTTCATCATCAAGTTGATCTTGAACCCAGGTCATTAAGTAATCAATGTACTTGGGTGCAGAACATTTTATGGGCTTTTTCACAACGTGACCATCTGCCCAATGGTATTCGTACTTCGGGCCTGCTGCCATCACAGGACAAGACTCTTCCGTACAGAACTCGGTTATGGTGCCGTACAACATGCTAGAAATTCCCATAGAAATATTNGCAATAAAGAAAAAATATTTATGTATCCCATTGCTATACTTGTATCTTGCATAAAAAAAATCAAGAACAATGGGAATAGATAAGATGATAATTTATAGTTTTCATGTTTTGTGATTTTGAAATACACAGAAGTTTTAAATTCATAATATTAGTAAACAGTAACTTTCACTCGGCTATTTGAACTTACTTGATCTGGTTGAAAAAATCGACGGCTGTAAGATCAAAGAAAATTTAGTTAATTTTGGTGTCAAGTTGTGATTAACAATAAGTAGATTCTTACTGTTGACGGCAACCCATTCATTTAAATCCTCCCCCTCTGGTAACATGACAGCCATACGAAGATTTCTATAATAATAAAAATAATCTGATAATTTATTCATTAAATTAGAATACAAATCATTTCAAGGCACTTGTCAGAAGTTCATTAATTGACAAGTCATCGAAAAATAAAATGTTCGAAAAATTCTAAGCTAAATATTGACTACATAAACTACGCATCTTCTCATTTCTTATAATACATAAATCTTTACAATATCTTTAATGAATAAATTATCAGATTATTATTATTAACTATTACCCAGAACCTAATGTAGCAGCTGCATGTTTCATCAAATCATATTGATGAGTTCCTTCAGGAATATGCTTCTTAGGCTTGAAAGTCTTTGCGGAACGGTTGCCACTAAAAATTTTTAAATTAACATGAATAAAGAATCATCTTTATTTCAAATGATAACCATATAGTAGTGAAAAAATTAATCTAGAACTGCAAACTTACAATAGAAAACTCATTTGAGATGTTGTGTGGATTCAGCCGTTAGAAGTAACACAGTAAATATAAATATTTTCCGAACCTTAAGAAAAAACTTTCTAACAGCCGTATTGACTATAAATTCTCCAACTCTGAGAGAAGCAAATTGAACTTTTCATTACAAAAATGATGATGATACACTTTTTAAAAATGACATGAGAGTAAACCTAGAACATTGTTACACTTTTTACTACTTTAGACGGATATCATAAGAAATTTCTTGCCAAGAGGAAAATAGTTTCCTTTCTCTGTTCTCGTACTTCCTTTTGTTTGCTTCCTGCCACCTTCTCTTAACCCTTTCTTTTACATGGTATAGTCTCTGCTGTTGATTAATCAGAGACAACGACTATGTTAGGTACCTAAACTTAGCAAATTTTAAATGTACGCGCTTCATAGATTCCGTTAATTGTCGCTGGGTTTTGGGTCGTCTTCAAGCAAGTATCGTAAGGGGTTTATTGATTTTTGTCTGAATGAAAGAGATGAGATTAGGATTGCGATTATACGGACGGATAATAAAACACAATGAAATGAAATACCTTAGCAAAGATTATGCACCGAGTACATACATGTTTACAAATGCATGTAGAAAAGAGTGTAGTGCATGAAGATTTCAGCAGATATACAAATATGTTAGTTACATAAGGTAAATAGGATTCGAATCGAAATGTTACTGCTACTATCTCTCGACAAACAAAACGCAGGACACACAAAAGGGATGTCTAAAAAAAAGGAAAGGTATACACACACAGCCAAAGCCAAAGTTTGTTTAGTGTTAAAAGGTAGGGAAAAGTACAAAAATATTATGTATCTAGAATATCATGTCTTTTTACATGAGAAGGATATTTGAATTATGTTGATGAGATGCAGAGAGAATTGCGCAAAACTAGAGATGATGAATAGAAGTAGAGGATAAAATGGGAATATTTTACACGATAAAAAATGAACGATTGCCTTGCATTAGTATATGTGTTTGTTGGTTTATGCACGGTTGAACACTATATTGCACTGTTGTTGTTCCTTACAGGGAAGATTGAGGAAGGAAAAGGATGAAAAAAGAAAGGGTTTAGGACGCTCTGGTGCTATACCCTCCTATAATTGATCTTTCCAATTTTTATTGGGATGATGAGAAAAAACATGAATCATAGAAGAGAGGCAGCTGCACTTACCTACGTATGTTAAAATAAGTTTATACCTAGTAATACATGCATAATGCATGTAATAATAAGATGAGGGTCTAGGGAAAAAGGTGACAAAAGTGACAATATAACAAATAACGCTGCTACTTCTAATTGCCAGGCTTCAAGAATAATCAATAAAAAAGTTTTAAGAAGAAAGGGGTATTATATTGAGTGTAGCAAAGCAAGTTAAACTTAATAATAATTAAGCATTCTGACTAAATGGCAGCGGGAAGGCAGCTTTATAATACATCACTTCTCATCATTTATATTAATGTAAACACAATAGTTTTATTATGATCTTGTATACCTATTAACTCTACATTCATCGTGATAACATTTGAAAAATATTTTCTCGTCCTAATTTCACGTTACGCTCTGCACTCACATTGGGCATTTAAGTGCGTGCGTTTCCTTTCTTTTATAAAAGCTTCAAAACTGACACGTATTAAAAGCATTTTAGTGTTTTCAGTCATTTTTCACGATGACGCTACAGAAAAAATCTATTTCTTTTGAAAATGTAGTTCAACAAATAAACACAATGTTTATAACAAGCTTGCGTATCTAGTAGGTTTCCTTATGTATTAACGGGTGGACGGAAATCCCCAAAGTGTTTAATCAATTTACATTATTTACATGTTTACATTCCACAGAAAGGCGTTTTCATCTTAGGATCTGAAACTTCCCCAACAATCCATGCCTTAAACGCAAACTAAAATTGAGGTAATATTTCTCCAAATGTATTGCTTAAATCATGGATCTTTCTATTTTATGTGATTCTTCTCCCAGATTAACCTGTCTAAATTAACAACACTTTGATTAATCCTTTTTCATTAAACAATAAATCACAATTCTCTCCACAGTATGAAATCTTCAAAAATTTTATATTGTGGTGGTGGTGGTGCCTCATCCAGGATTCTTTTTAAAGATTTTGCAATTCTTTTTCCATCAGGTATCTCTGGAACTTTAATTCGCAGAATGTAACAGTTCAATGTAACAGTGCGACGCAAAATATTACTAAAAGTTTGACGTATTTTACCTGTTCTTAATTAATGACTGAAACTTATAGTATTCCTACTGTGTGCGAAAAAAACCTATGAAATATATAGTTTTTGATGAACGTCTTCCTTCTCGAAAAAAAAACTATACTAAAAAATCATTAAGACTAAATTCGTGTTTAAGTTCAAGCGTAATAATTCCAGATAATGTATTGATTAACATTCAGCAAAATATTTTGATGATCTCGATCTCTTCTGTTTATAAAAGTGAGTAGCAGAATTTAAGTATTTTTTTTCTACGGACACACTTAGAACGTAGTTAACAATCATTGAAAAAAAACGTGTAGACTGACTATTGAAACCTGCAACAGGAATCTTCCAGTATTCAAGTTACCACGAACGAAAGGTCAAAATTAACAAATCATTCCAAAATTTTACTTAGGAATCAGACTTTTTTTCTTGAAAGTACGTGTGTGGTGAATTTAAAAACGGTATAAAAATGATGGAAATAAATGGATTAACAAATGGTGCACTAGCCGCAACGGTGCCCATTGTAGCTGCAGCTAACGTTGGCGTCGTCGGACTTGCAAAGGAAAACGGCCACAGTCTTTTGCACCACCATCATGGCGTGGAAACAGACTCTTTAATGGTCTCAATGAAATTGGATCCTTCATCAGTTCATCAAGTCCATCTGGGGCAAACTGATAATGGGGTGAGCGCAGTGACTGGTGTTCCTACGCAAGAAATGGTTAATAACGTAGTGATGGGAACGGTTAACGCCGCCACAAATTCAGTCCTTTCTGTAAATGCTGCTCAGCAACAGCAGCAAATGAAAGCCGGTATTCCAGTTCAAGTTCAGGTCACGACTACATCCACAGGGACGGATACAGGGGGAGGAGGAGGGATGGTTGTGGGGAATAATGGAGCTGGGCTTCTTGGCCAAGGAGGGTTGATTGTACAAACCACCACTCCAAAAGAAACAGATTCTACTGGTACAACAACGACAATAAATGCGACTGTGACGAGTCAGGCAGCTCCTATTGCTACAACGATAGCAACAGGCCTAAGTATTGTTCCCACCGCTTCCGTAAATTCTACCTCTGGTTCAACAGGAGCTGGATATGAGAACAAGCTATTTGTTGGGGGACTAAGCTGGCAAACATCCTCGGAAAAGTTACGCGAGTACTTTGGAAAGTTTGGCCAAGTTCTTGAAGTTCAAGTAGTGGTAGATCCAATGACCCAGAGAAGTCGAGGGTTCGGCTTCATCACATTTGCAGACTCTGATACTGTTCGTAAAATCGTCTCAGTTCCTAATCACATTCTAGATGGAAAACGTATTGACCCTAAGCACGCTACGCCAAGAAACAAACAAGTTCCTGCTGTCAACTCCTACAAAACAAAGAAGATCTTTGTTGGAGGTGTTAGTCAAGACACCACTTTGGACGAGATTAAAGCTTATTTTGGCCAGTTTGGGAAAGTTGAGGATGCCGTAATGTTAATGGATCAAGTAAGGCCAAATTCGAATTATACTAACAAAATGGAAGCATTATTAATTATTATTAGTAATTATGAGCAATTATTAACTAACGATATCAAAAACAAAATTAGAAGGTCTGATCCAGAGTCGCTTCAAATATATATTCAAAAAAATAATCACTTCATTCATTTGTACTTTGTTTTATAAAAAGCACTTCATAAAAATGAATTCTATTTTTGTTTAATAGTTTTGGGTCAGTATTTTGATATTTTTTAAAACTTCTTAACATTTCACATTTAATTTTTCAGCAAACGATGAGACATCGGGGTTTCGGCTTTGTGACCTTTGAGTCAGATGAGGTTGTGGAGAGAATATGCGAGATACATTACCACACCATTAAAGATAAGAAGGTGGAGTGTAAGAAGGCAAAGCCAAAGGAGGCCCAAGCAGTCGTGCCAGGTGTGGGTGTCACTGCTGGACTTCATCATGCATTCGGTCATGATGCAGCTGCTGCTGCAGCACATCATTTATCACTTGCCACCACAGCTTTAGGAGCACAGCGAGCGACTCCAGCAGCTTATGCTGCCTTTTACGGCGGGCATTTGGGCATGGCAAGCCCAGCCGCTCACCCATCTCATCATCAAGCCACAACATTAGGAAGTCATTTGGCTGCTGTACCCGGAGGATTGGGTTTAATCCCTACGGCAGCAGGAGCCACTATGGTTAGTGCAGCGCCAGGCCCGGTTACATATTCCACGATTCGCTCTGGTTTAGCAAGATACACACCTTATCCAGTTCGAAATTGGAATGGAAACGCTGCAGCTGCAGCAGCCGCTGCTGCGGCGGCGGTTTTAGCCCCACCGCCCCAATCTGCCGCAGCTGCGCAAATGTCTGCGGGTCCCTCTCCATCAATCTTGAGTCTTTCAGCGACACCAAGTCAAGCGCAAGCTGCGAACAATGCATTTGCAGCATATCATCATGCCGCAGCTGCTCACCATGCTTCACTTACTTCTGCGACACCGACAGCACCTTCCGGTGCTAATACATTGACCGCTGCCGCTAATACACCGACCTTGGACTTTGCTGGAATTGCTGGACTTCCTACGGCCGGTGCCAGCATCCCAACTGCCGCCTTTGACTGGTCCGGGGTATATCACGTCTGAAAAGTATTGTCACACATTCTTTCTCACTTACTTTCATTTGATGCTTTCTCGTTTTGTATCTAGAGAAAAAATGCATACATATAAAACTATATAACTCCATAATCTCATGGTTTTACCAGATACATACCTTAGGTATATTATAAAATCTCGTAGTTTTCGTACTTGCAGTTTAACAGTCCATTCTTCATCAGTTGGTTTTACTACTTGTCCACCTATTTTAAATAATTTTAGGGATCCATGTACATCATGAATGAAGTATAAAAACTATATAGTTGATCATATCATCATGACAAAACCATTTTTGTAGGAAACTTATAAACAAGTTCAGTTTTACCTTGAGAATTAGAACAATTTAAAAAGATTTTCAGTATTTACAAGAACGTAGACTGTACAATAGGTTTAGGTCCGGAGAAAGTCATACAAGAACGGAAATCATGCGTTACCTTAATATTTAGAGGAAGTTTTTTTTTTTATTTTCTTTTATTTGACTTTCAATCTGAAACTAGAAAGAAGGCAGATTGCTTCTTATATAATATCATACATGACCAGGTCAAAGTAGGGTTGTACAGGAATACATATTAAATGATTCTTATCATGAAATAACAAATTTGAGATAAATCGTGAAATTAGCTGGGTGAAAAAGAAAGTACCGATTTTTTATATAAGCTTTTTCTGGAAACGAGGCGATGATCACTGAGGGTATTTTCCCCTCCAATTCCTCGTCACAATTACAACTAAAAAAATGTAGTTCAATTCTGTAGATATAGATATGTAGTACAGTAATTATACTAGATTCACCTTTTAACTATCCCACGTAGTAAATTAATTATTCTTTTATTTGAGCGAATGGTAAGAGCTGTTCGTGATTTTTATCCCACTGAAGTAATTAATATATTCTTCTTAAAGTAGATTACCTAACGCAGCAAAACAGTTTTACTATCTTCGTATTTGTAGTTCATTACATTCACAATGACACGATACAATATGCTTAAGATATTTTTAACATTTAGATGATCGTAGTTAATAAATCAAACTTAAAAATAATGTCACTCCTTGAAAATACGTTTTTAATACAAGTAGCTTTCTGGACTAATAGATTACTATACTGATGATCTATTGTGTAATTTTTTAACTCTCCTCTTGTAAAAATCATACTGCGCCACACATTTTTTAAACTCTAATATGCTGCGAGTAGTTTTTTTTTTGAAATTCTATCGCTCCACACAATTTTAATTAT
>JAANSQ010001053.1:0-17068 GCA_036850885.1 Lepidocyrtinus dapeste | reverse complement strand
CACCAGATACGGAAGCATCGTAATAGTAAATATTGCACTAGTTTGTTCATTTTGGTCGGGAATCGTGCGTGTGCAACTCTTGGAGCTCTGGGAATACTGGGAGCAGGCCTGCATTTGATAGCTTCCTAACGGCGAGGCTTGGAGATTTAACAGTCTCTGTGATGAGTAGGATGGGATGCGTGCGTAAAATGAAAGCATGAAAGCATGTGTTTCTGTGCTCGCCCGACCCGTCCAGACCCGCTTCATTACGCTTCTGATTGGAACTAATGAGACAGTAACAGGGAAAAGAACATGTCATTATTTGTTCTCTCCCCTCTGCCCTCTGCACAGAATGCATTCTGGAATCCGCTTTGTCCCTCCATACTCCATACCCCATACACATTTCACTTATCTACGTTAACTCATTCATTATGCTAACAAAACTTTAGAAGAAACCCTCCAATTCTACACAGACGTAGAGATAAACAGCTGTGACTTTTTAAATGAGAAAAGTGGGAATGATCGAAGCAAAACAGAATCTTTCATTTACTCCTCCATAATTATTTTGCCATTGAAGCCAAGCTTTTAACCCTGTCTGATTTTGAAGAAATGATGAGGGTTTGGAGTTTAGACTTTTTCAGTTTTCAGGCTTCCACCCTTTGTCGGTTCATGTACTACGTGAGCACGAGCTTTTGTTTCTTTTATCTATTGTTTTTCTTTGGACTTTAGCTCTCATTAAATTTAAGGCTTTGTTTACAAAGAGGGGAGTGGAGATAATAGTTTCGCATTTTTTTCCCTCCAGAAGATGAAAAAGTTTACGTTATTTTTTCCAACTTCAAAGGATCAGTATGGTATGCCATGTGCCTTATAATCATAATTATCATCATTGTCAAAGTCATGATCGCATTCCAAACTCCCAGGATATGGAATGTTTTCAAAGCATATCTGAAGGAATGTCAACATTCTTTGATAAAATTCTCATTGACTTCCGTCCAGCGAACTGTAACACAGAAAGAACCACGTCATGGTCATACGAAGCTATAATCTTTCTATTGTTGGAGTAATGGAGTTATGATGCTCATTCGGCGACCTTGAAGTTCGCTGATATCCCAAAATAAATCAAGGAAAACGTGTTATTTATTTTTGGCAGTCCTTGAACCTAGAAATTAATACCATTATTAATTAGCATGATTTTTTTCTCAATGGCCAAAGCTCATCTTTTAGTTTCAGTTTCATGTTTTACTTTGGATCGAATTATTTAAACGTTCAAGGCAAAACCCTCCAGTCTCCACAGTTGTTTTACTCTTTGTACCAAATAAATCCTACTCCTTTACTTCCCCCTTCTCAGGCTTAAGTGTTGTAAGAGTAAGACCAAGAGAGTCCATAAATCACGAATTTTGTTTACCAATGTACCATAGCATACGCACAGGGCAGGGAATATTTACTACGGTATACCTAAAAAGGTAATGATTTAAAACGAAAGTCATTTTTCTTTTTTAGGAAGAAGGAGAAGGAAAATGCATGAGAACTTCAAACCAAACCAACTTGGAGGAAAGCTTACGCAATCTTAAAAACAAACAAATGTTTGGATACGTACATGCAACATAAAATAAAGACCATCCGACTAGAATATAATTTCAAAAGGAGAGAAAAACACTAAAAAATAACAACTGTAGAGAGTAAGATTAAGGAGCTATTTGAAATTCCATGAATTCTATGAATTATCGGTTTCTGCAAACATTTGCAAGTGTTAAGGCATTGTGGATACGTACATGCAACATAAAATAAAGACCATCCGACTAGAATATAAATTCAAAAGGAGAGAAAAACACTGAAAAATAACAACTGTAGAGAGTAAGATTAAGGGGCTATTTGAAATTCCATGAATCCTATGAATTATCGGTTTCTGCAAACATTTACAAGTGTTAAGGCATTGGCACTCTTGTACCCTGCAATTTATGAGATGGGCGTGTATTTAAAAATAAATTGAAAGTGTACTAACCACGCCAACCCTATGTTCACGCACTTTAAATCATCTTTGGAATCTTGGATGAAAATCATGTGGCAGTTGAACGAATTTATACGCCATGGGTGGCAGTAAGCAATACATGATCTTTATGACATTCTGTAGTTCAATGGGCTCAAAGGAAACAAACCTGAGGTAAGTTGGCATTGGTAACTAGATAAAGCTCAGGAGGGGAACGAACAATGTAAAACTAGAAGAGTCAGTAGGAATACTAGGATTGGGGTGGTTTGTCATTACTGTTATCTGTTCGGATGCGTCAGTAAAAGTAAAACCTAACAGAGAGTCGGAGAATCAGAGTCACAAGCTTAGAGCTCTTGTTACATATCGCTCAGTTTCAAAGAGCCTAAGAGCCAACAAGCCAACCTCTTAAAATTTGATGCGCTTTGGTTTGCTTTTCAAAGTTGAAACCAACAAAGGCCAAGAGCGGTTACGGTGCGTCATCTTACAAATTACATTTTGAACGCTTGTTATCCTCTTAAATCTTCCGGAGTCCTTGTGCAGTCGATCGTAAATCAGATTTGTAAATTGTCTCTCTCAACTTGCAATTTTACAGGATTGAAATGAAATGCATTTTTAAATGAGATTTTGTCTCTCAGAACCAAACGAAATGTATAAAATTATCAGCTTAAATTTAAACAAAGTTTTGAAATTTTCCATTAAGTACATTTCAAGGTTTCAAAGGAAAACTATTATAACTATTATAACTTTGAGCTCTTTCGATTTTATGGAACTCCGAACTCGTTTATGATTTTTTTCCCTATGAAAAAAAATCAGAAAGGGAATGGCTCATCTATTTCTAATGCCATTGTTTTTGTACCATCCTCCTTTTATCTCTGCATCTTCAAAAACTCATTATTTTACGAGCAAGTCAATACAATGTCGGTTGAAAACATTGAATAAACGCACATTTTCCCAGCTTAATGTGCTATTCTGCGAACTCAAGTGGTGATTTTGAAGCGTGTTCTTGTCCAGATAGACTACACCACTCCCACTCTCCCACATTTCTGTGGTCCATTGTTGGCATCATATCATATCTTGGAGCCATGGAGCACGTGCCTTTCCCCTCAATCTTGTAGTCTGGAGTCTGGACAACTGGACAAGTCTAAACAAGTTAAGTGTAAGTCCTAAATGTGCAAACGTCCAGAAACTATAAAGGAGCTGCATTCTAGAATTCCGTTCTAAAGTTTGTTTGGAAATAACCATGTTTTTAAACTTTATGTATATTTCCGTCGTAATAGGCTCTACTGCCATCAGATTTTGAGGAAACGGTCATTTTACCGTAATTTCTTTGAATTGGAGCTGGGTATTGGCATGCGACATATATTTTTCATGATGATGGTGATGAGATGATGCTGCTTGGTTTTGGAGTAACCGTGTTGTCTTAAGAGCCGTAGTATCAGATGGAGATTGAAATGATAGGATATAACCGATAAGCGATAGTGTTCTGGGACAGGAATTGGATTCCTTTACTTTCAGTAAGTTCCCCATCAAATTGCTAAATTACGGATGGAACTGATACCTTCACATTTTATATAATGATGATGATGCCATATCCATGTCATTTTTCTTCCCATTCGCATCCTTTTCTCCCAGAAGCGCCACCAAGAGCACTCTAAGAATACATATTTACTTCCCTTAAAATATCTATACTTTTCCTTGGCTAACGCCAACGCACACAAACCGGAAGTATCTACAATAACCAAAGAAAATATGGGGAAAAGAAATTGGGAATCGTTCACTCCTCTCCTTAGTTTCCTATTAGGATCTGGGTTTCATTCCAGCTCACGTACATTCCCACCCTCCATCCTGTGATCAAAGGATGGCCTTAAAAACTTGTGCATTTTATGTGCGTAAGGATGAAATGAAAAGATCTGAAAATATAACCGCATTCGAAATTCGGATGGATCAATGATGTTAGATGTGAGCATTGAGTACGTACTAGGTTTTATGCTTTTATGGCTCATATTCCTCCACAGACTCCAACTACTCCAGCAAAGAGACTCTAAATTCTCCGTGTGAAATAGAAAAACCCTCAAATGAAACTGGTTATCTTTAGATGATGCTCCATAAAGCCTATGCTAAATGAATTCTTTTTTGTTTTTGCCTCCAATACCATACGAAATTCACTTGGGCTTCAAGGCTTCATCCCAAAAGAAAAACGAAGAAAATATGTGTGGTTTTTCAAGCCTTCCAGACAGATAGATACTCACGCACCAATTTGATACCATAAACTCCAAGTTACCATAGCAATCAAGAACTATGTGAATATATTAAAAGAAAATCATCATTCGCATTTTTTTTGCACATGCTACCAATCCACCCAACAGGAACAAAACTGAAAAATAGATATTTACCCTCCTCTTGACTGAAACCCTCCCAAGTCCTATATTTTGCTGGTAGGCAAAGGGAAGGCGTTTGGCAGCCCATTTATTCTATTCATTTTCTCATTTTCCAATTCCATTAGTTTATTCCTAGAATCGCACGCATTTTTTAAAAGAAACATTGATTTTCCACTTTTCTTGGCCCAGAATCCAAAATCAACTGGATAATCTACATCCCTCCATGCCTCCATGCTTCCATGCTTGTACGGCTTTGTAGGTCACTAAATATCTAAAGAGTAAGTAATGAACAAAAAAGGAGGGAAACCAAGGGCCGGATCTATGCTCTCCCAAGATAAAAATCACTTTGCCTACGAGACCAACCCAATCCAGTTCACTGATGCATGTAAACATGTAAAGTGTAAAGTAAACCTACTCGAACACTCCCTGAAGCAATCGATAAGCTACTAATACTAAAGCTCACTAGGACTACTAGGACTTCTAGGAGGCTGGCATCCGTCCAGACGATTCAAAACTCTCCATCCCTTTCAAGGTTAAATTTGCTGGAGGAGACCGTATTCCCATCATCTAGCCAAACCTACTCTTCCTGATTAACTTTTATTTTTAGAGAATCACTCCAGATAATTTTCCATTTATTTTGAAAGCATCATAATATGTATATTATTATCTTATCATAACATTATCAGGATGATGTCATTACTACATTGTTTATCTATTCCAGATCTAATACAACCTAAAAGTCTAAACTTGATGACATTTTTTACGAGTGTAGCAATAACCCCTCCAAAAACTGACTTTGCCACAACTTCTTCAAAACAACCAAAGAGAATATTCTATAGCTCCTCCGATCAAAACAGAGCAAGACCACAACAACTTTGAAGTTCAAGCTTGGTAAGTTTTCTCCAGAATGTGTTTGTGTCCTTTGATGACATTCCCTCTTTCCAATTTTCTCATCAGTATAAATAGAATAATATCTTCTCCCTGGGCCTTTGTTCAGTTTGATGATCCCTCCAATTCCAACTTCCCTTCTTTATAGATGGGAGGAATAACCTCTAAAATGGATAATGTACTTTCCATTTCGTTGCTATCGCCATCATCATCTGAAATGTCGTCATCATCATAATATCCAAACTGTACTACAAACTGTTTTCTCAAAAAAACATTCTTTTTCTTGGCCTCTGCCCCCAAACCCTTTTCTTACTTCCTACTTATGATTTTGCTACAAAAAATGGAGTGCTTCGGTAAAAATATTTGTCCCATGTACGTTCCCTAACATTATCGTGCGTTGAGTAGTGTTTACTGGAGGAAACGAAACTCGTTCAGACTTTCACAGAATGGAGTAGATAACACAATCTCTTTTCTAGGGATGATATGTTGTTGTTTTTCACAAAAAAGGAAACTTGACATATTCCAAAAAATAGATAAGTCTAAAAAACTTGTCAGTCTTACGAAACAACATAACTTTATACTTTCTCTAATGCGATAATATTACTTAGCATTACATGTTCCGCCATCATCATTCTCTTTGCTCACATGATTTGGACTTGGCCTAGAAAACAACTTGTTCAAAAGAATTATGTCTGAGGAGAGTACCCAGTATATTGCCTAAAAATATTGCGTTAGCAGTACCTTAGACTTTCTACACTTTCACTTGTAATATCAGCGCCTAAAGGACTTTTTTATTTTGTAGTTATTCCCACTCATCCAACGATCCAACAATCCAACATCCAACATTTTTGCTTGGGTAAACTTTGCAACTTCTCCCTTTGTCCTACTTCATTTGTTGTCCTGGCGGAATTGAGATTGCCTATGGTTGTAACTAACTGGGACTACTATATCCGGAGAAAGTTTAGGGCGTGTACATCCTCCATGTATGATATAAGTGTGTTTGTTGTCATCAGAGTCATCGTGGGAATAAGAGTCTTAATTCCTAAAAAATCTAGACACAGTGTCCTTGATCAAGTTTTGTTGGTAGCTAATTCCATAATATCTTAGTGTCTTCTTATGTTGCCCCAGTTGCCTCCCCAATCAGACCAGGTCTAGACTTCAGTTATAATTTAATTTATAAAAATTATTAAACTACTTTAGCAGATAAAGTTAGCCTATATCAGAACATCATTCAACGCAAAAGGAACCACACCGCCTACGCCATGTCAAGTTTGAGGAGCAATGTAAAAACCATTTTCGTTCCTTGCCTCGCCCTTTGATCTTATCAAAACATCACAAGCCCAATTGGAGAAAGTAAACGTACTTTATTCCTGAGAAACACTTTGACTCTGACTTGAGTGGTTGAGTAGCAAAGTAGCATCATCATCAGCCCCGTCCCATAAATTACACCGCATAAGGCTCATCATGGCTTTCGCAACATATTCCTTACGCTCCTTTAATGTGGCTTACAACTTACAAGGCCAAGGAATCGTAAATACGTATGTACCTACTTTTTCAAAAGCTTTAGCAATTTTTTTTGTTGGTTTTTACCATTTTACGAGTTTGAGCTTTTTAAAAAAGATAAGTATCTGGGAAAATAATGTATTGGACTTGTACTGCAATTTCCCCGGGGGATTATCTCCAACGATATAACTTCTCGTTTAGCTCTTGTTTGTTTCCTTCCATTTACACTGTGGAAAGTGGGAGGCGATGAGAGAAAGGCTTACGCTACGACAAAATGTTCATTTCGCCTGGATAAAATTCTCCGGCTGTGATACATTATTACACAGACCGGACAAGTCAAGCCAACCCAAGCCAGATCTTGTTAACCGTAAGGAACCATAAGAATATATATTCCTTTCATGGCTCTTGTCTCTTTTATTTTTTAAAGCTTTCACTTTCTAGATGTTTTAGATGTTCTAGAGTGTTGTTCTTGATTGCGTAGAAAAAAGAGAGTTGTTAAGATAGCCATGTTTCTTCCGCTTCTACGTTCCCATCCTCATGATTATCATATCTTTTTACAAACGAAAAATACAATAGACTTTTCTCCCATTTAGGTATACTTTCACTTTTTCAAAAGATAATTCCAACTATGTACTTTAAAAATATCAAGACCAATCCTCATTTCTGTTATCTCGGTGAAAGCAATGACTTGACGAGAATTACGCTGATTCCGTACATTGCTAAGCATCCAGGAATTATTCAAAGAAGCATGGTATTAGCCTAAGCCAAAATTTTGAACTTTAACCTTATTTCTACTTTCACCATGAATGCGGTTACCAAGTTTCTCTTTTCTAAGCGTTTCCTTTCGTCGCAATTTCATTTTTGCAGTAATTTTTTCTAAAGGAATAGGGATATGAAACGCCTACACCTTCAAAATTTATAGTAGGCTTATTATTTCAAAGGGACTTGTATCCTGTGGTCTTGTAAGATTTCGGCAAACTTAAGCAAGTTTTCTCCTACTTTCTCTTTTTGTAGAATCAAAGGAATCCGACACAATTTCAGGAAGCTTGGTCACAGTAACATTGAAGCCAATGAAGTCAATGGCACTTTGAGTCTTTGAGCCCTTTGAGTGTAAGCTGTATTGCAAAAATAATAGGAGAACGTAAGGAGAATTGTGGCAAAAGGAAATATTAAAGAACTTGAAAAAAATCTTGTCCCCTTTTTCTGTAAACTATTATGAAGATGATGAATAAAAAAGGTAAAAAGTTGCAAATTTTCTCTTGTACTTTCCCATTAAGGGAATATTACTTGAATGAATATCAAAGAGTTGAAGTAAAAATCCCCAGTGAAAGTCACAGGAAGAATAAAATGTATATGTCAACTTTCTTTTGATATGATATTCAGGGTAAAAATGGCTCTTGTATAGTTTTACTTATACGTAATCAGCATTATGACAATGGGGGGACATGAATACTCACGTACATGCCATAATATTATTCATTACCGTATCATACTAGGGGAAAGTATAACTTTATAATAGCGTCTTCAAAAAGTTGTCTCTCCACAGAGGAATTAAAAGGGAACTTGAGATGAAAGCGAATTCTCCTGAAGAAACATTGTCTTCTTGCTCATTTGACTCTAGCACTTTTCCCTTTCACTCTGGAGAACCTATTTTGGTTCATGCTGCTCATGTTCATACAAAGCGAAGGTAAGAAAATGTGAAGAGCTCTAGAGCTCTTCAGTCTCTCTTTTTCTAAAGTGTTTATGCGTAAGATAAAGTTGACAAGATTCCCTTTGAATTACCTTCCCTTTAACGGAAGACATTATGCAAATGGCTTTAATATTTTATGTGTCCCCCAGCGCCAACGAATTCATGTACTTTTTTGCATCTTTGTCTTTCCTCTTGAATACATTAAGATTTGGAAGCAGACACAACAATCAACAAACACGAGATAGTCTGTAGCCTGTGTCCTAGACTAAAGATTAAACCCAAAATGGAGGAAGACAACGAGAACGACGACGTCATCAGTCTTTTTATGTATCTACCTTTGCTCTCCATCTCCCCTGGAGACTGGGCTCATCTCGTACTCAAGTCCCGGTTGAATGTTGTAGTCCAACTACGTCTTAAACCGCCGGGTAGTGGAGATCGTGAGAAAATGAACTTGGCTTTTAAATTAAGGATAAAGCAGAGAAAGTGAAGATAATCATTTGAAAAATTTAACTGCTTTTTTAAACTTAAATGGTGCCTATTTATTTGTAAAGTATTATTTATGTTAATATTATTATAAATTTTTATGTCTTCCGGCTAAAGTGAAAGTTTACAAACCCGAGTTTATCCAAAGTGGATATTTTTTCTTATTGTGTGAAAGTAGGGCAAAAGTTGTAATGAATTTGAGTTCTTTACGGGCCAAAAGCTTAGCTAAAGTACAACGCTTGTTCTTATACCGCTGTCTTCCTAATTCTGACAAATTGGTTAACAAAATAAAGCGAGTAAGGAAGAGGAAATGGAGATATAGTCAAGCATAACATGACAAGGTCCAATTTTCATAAAGCTGTAGAGTGTAGACTATAGAGCACTTTATCTGCATAAATTTTGCCGGATGGCCATTCACAAAATTCACAAAGCTATAGTTTGTCATCCAGAAAGTGTATAGATTATAATTACTCTAGAAAAGAGAAAGTCTTTACCTAATGGATCCCTTCGGTAAATAAAATAGTTTTCACTAGCCTCCCCACTTCCGCTATGCTGAAGAGAAAGATTATTGTAATCTTGATAAGCACAAAGTCGAGTCACTAGATTTTGTCCTCGAGGGATGCACAGAAGACAATATAATCTTTGATTTTAATAAAGTAAATGGCATCTTTCTTGAAGAACTTTCTTCGATCGATGGAGGACTGACTGGATGGACTCTTATTCAGGATAACAATCAGAGCTCATAACAATTACTAGAATGGTGACGAGCAGATAATGCCCCTGTAAATTGAGATTGTTCAAAAGCATAGTTTCTCCCTTTATAAAATTTACTTTCACTCCGGGTACTTTCTCCACCTTGAAGCTAGAAGGTGAAAGGGGAATGGAGATTGATTGGACGATACGAATTGTACGATGGAGGTATCCCAGCCTTCATTTTCTCGTTAAGCATCCTCATTGTTGTTATTTGCGCTGGTGATGGTGTTGATGTTGATAGACACGATGGAAATAACGCTACAGTCTAGGCTTCCCTGCAGAAAATTATGATGACGATAATAGTCCGCGAACTATTTCCAGAGAACTCTCCACCATTTCTTTCTCTCTTACAGTCTTTTCTTCCAGATGATAATATTGAGTGACACTGACTTGCTCGTATAGTAGTTGTAGTACAAGGCGAATAGAGAGCGAAACGGAAGTTCCGCTATTACATCGTGTACCTAAGTCAAGTGTCTGAAGGAATCTCTGGGCTTGAATGACTTGATTCCATTCTCGGAAAAAGTACAATGGAACATGTACGGTTGTTAGGTCTACTCTAATACTTACATCTTTACATCATGTCAGTTAAGTAATTTGGTACAACAAGACAAGCAAAATTTAGATGGACAGATTCACAAAGAGCTTCATTTTCTACAGTTGTACCTTGTACTGGTTCTAAGAAGAAGGATTCAATCAGATTTGTTCGCTCTCTTGTTTTAAGGAACTATGGCTAACACAAAATAGAGCTGTTAAAGCTGTTAAAAACGTAGCTGAGAAGAAATTTAAAGGGTTACAGCGTTAACACCGAATCAAACGTTTTGGTTAGAAGATAATTTGGTCGTATGTTTTCTAACCACGAGGTCAAGGGTGTTCGTAGTTTCGTATTTTAAAAAATAATTCACGCTTGACCCTTACTTCATCATGCGTTGACCCAAAAGCTATACAGGTCATCTTGGGGTCACAAAGGATAACCAATAGCACTCATGTACCATATTTGAAATAAATTGGCTCACGCATTCGAGAGACAGAAAGACGGACAGACACGTTACAATTAATACTATAATAATTCATTTCACTACAGTAAAATATCATGTCACCCCAGGTACAAAACTATAAGTAAAGATCTGGAATTCTTTTCAGCTAAACCACAAAATTTGCAATCTGTATAAGCTATTAGCAATTCCAAATGACTATCAAAATACCCCGATGTTTATATAAACAGCGTGAACTATTAAATTACTATTTCATGGCTCATATTTCGAACGTAATGTTTATGATAAAGCTCCATTTTTCCGGATTTTGTCTCCTTGCCAAAGATTAATAGATTTATGTAACGCTTCACGCAAAGACTCTTAGCATAAGATAGTTGATGAACCCATAGAAACATCTTGTATTTCTTAAGTTAACTTTTAGCATCATTACGCAATGTATTTTTATTATTATTTTGGCTTGTCAAGGCAAGTCATGTCTCTACGTTAAAGAGCATGTTTTTATGGGTGCGTGGATAGGATTGGATAGGGCAAAAGATTCAAAAGAGAAAGCATCATGGCATCATGAGTGTACAGTGTTTGCACCGTTCCACACAAAAAAGCTCATGGCATCTTTACTCACTCAGCTAAATTTATTCTTGGCACACGTTACTCCCCTTCTACATCTTATACTCTAGCCAACTCAGGAAAAATGTTTCCTCTGAGTTATTCCGTCTTAATAGAAAAATTCGTAGGAAACTTCAACAGAACATCCCATCATTTTAGCTAAATTCCAGCTTAATACGTATAACCGGCCCATTTTTGAGATTTTTTTTGGCTAGACTGCTATCTCATCCCAGGATCCAACCTTACAGAAAAGTTTTAGATTCCCAGAATGTACTTAAGAGGTAGTCTTATGCAAAAATATGCCTTTATCTTAAGACCTGAACCTGACAAGATGAGTTGAAAAGCATTGAAAGAAACCCTTGTAGTTCCTTTAGCTCCTCTTATGATCTATCTAATGTGGGAAGCATTAATGTTTACTGGAACAGGATATTTTGGAATTTTATGTGTACAATGCATACTCATGAAAAACATAGGATGCTCTTTTTCCGATAATCGTGACAGAACACTTAATACAAAGTAGACCTTAAGTACTTCACAGAATCTTAAAAAACTAAATAGGTTTGATTTTTTTCTTTACACGCACCTCCCAGTATTTAGAGCGTTACATAAATTTAAGCATTTAGAGTAGCTCCGGTCTTTTTGTATTTTGGATAGTGTAAAGTGTACACTCCTCCATTCTATTTTTTGGCATGTGGAGGGATGTTCTAGAAATGACACTTTTTGATCATTTTAGATGCTACCCTGCCCTAAATTTCATTCCTAGCGAGTATAAACATCTCTAAAGTGTGTTGGCCTTTGTGTAATCATGTACGCATTGTACATTTTACGAAGGAGCACGTATAAACAAAATGTTTTTAAAAAGTTGGCTTGGTTACTTGGTTCGGTTTCGATGCTGGAGTGATATATCATTCGACATCATTTCTGGATATCGTGGCACACATTTTACTCACGCAGAGAACATCTAATTCCCCATAATACTTTGGATGGGTTGGGGAATGCCTAGAGATTGAGCGTACTGATTGAACGATATATATGCGCCACATAGCGTGCGATTCTATTTTAGAGACATTGCATTTTTATGCTTCACATGTGGCATAATATATTTTGGGCTGGAAGTCAAAGTCTGCTGCGGCGTAAAGTATAAAGTGTCGCAGATTTTCGATAAGCTGGGACAAATTATGGCTGTATTCTGCAAACTAAGATAAACATTTGCGTTATTTAAAAATTGGTTTGGTTTTCACAGTGGTTCTGTTCCAGCAGAACAGTAATATTTCAATTACAAGAAAACCAGCTGAGTAATTAGAAATTGTGAGTTGTCCATGAGATGCCGATTAACTTGTCAAATGCCAAATTCCATAATGTTCTTCCAGTGGAAAAATGCATTCGAATCTAGAGATGCTGGAATGTGAATAATGTTTACTGAATTGTATTTATAAGCATAATTTAAATGCTGCAAAATGTGGAACGCATAGAAAGAAGCTGGAAGAAAAAGGAGGCTTAAGTTTTCCAAAGAGACTAGCTGAAGCTGTAGTATGATCTAAAAATGTGCTAATATCCTTACATTTCGCAAAAATATTCGATCCTTGAGAGTCTTGCAGAAAGTATTGCAGTTGTCCTAGAATCCTAGAAGAAATAATAGCTTCTAATGTGTATGCAGTTGCTACAAAAGTTTCTTTAATGTTCCCATCTTCACCCTAAGATTGCAGTTGAATGGAGTATTCCCCAGACATAATGTATTTTATCATTAATAGGTAGTTACTCAAGGAAACCGATAGTTTAGGACTTTGGGAGGAATGCGGAATAAATACGTATAAAAAAGTTTTTATTGCCTATGGAGAATTATGTTGATGCCCATTCTCGCTTTTTCTTTCCCTTCCCAAGACAAATTATTTGCTAGTGTAATTGCCAGAGTTAAGCTCTTTTACTGCTATTAAAGCTAGACTTTCTCTTCAGGTCACAAATTAACATCTATATTTTGTGCTATCACGCTGACACTATTGCTTTATTTAAGAATAAAAGATTTTTTGTGGCTTTATGAACATTTTGTTTCTGATTTTTTAATTTTTCGTTGCCTTATCGTCTTACTCTTCCACCTGGAGAGTAAAATGGTGTCGAGAAATTAAAAGGAGTCACTCACATCTCTCTTTATTTCTCCGACTTTCTCTTACTTTCACTTGCATGGCTTGTCCCTTTTAAGGGTACTAGTCTTTCATTAAGACACATAGCAGACGTTTGTGTTCTTCCCGTGTGAACTACATAGCCCATTTTAATGGTCCAGTAACCCACGCACATCTTTCAAATTTCCAATGCCTTTTGAAACCTGAAAGTCCAATTTTCTCTTCGTTCCTTCTCATCTTAGTTGACTCAACTGTGTAAAGCGTAAATCTAATGGTTAATTGGATTAATGCTCTTAAAAGTACTTTTCACAGAGGTAGAGCTTACAGTGGAAACGATCCTGTCGCCATACGGGAAAAGTTTCAGTTTATTTGAGAGACTATGTGCTTTGCGTTTCACAAAAGTAAGTTATGTCTGCTCTACTACACTAATTTTGCACAGACACCTTAGCATTCCAATTTAGGGAAGGAATTTCAGAAATGATAAAAGAACCATACAGGAAGTCGAACCTGAAAAAAAGCAATGTGGTGAAAATAAATTAGCCATTGTAAACTTGGTGTTGGACCAGGATAAGTACAATCTTATTTTGTCTAGACTTATCGGTCCTTTACCCTTAAACTCTTATAGTTCTGGTATTTTTCCTCAGTTTCCTGTTCACGCCATTTCTTGAGATTCTAACTATTTGATATGCTTCTCACCCCGTCCCAATTTGCTGGTTATTATGCCACCCTAGCACAATATCCTTCCATGCGTACAAACGCGGAAAACAAGTGTCAGCAAAGACGTCAACACGTCATCATAACTGGACATTTTGTGATCATAATATGGCACATAAATAGCAAAAGCATCAGGAACTCTGAACAGTTTATCCACATGGTTAATGCCTCTTATATAGCCACTTATATTACAAGTATATTAGGTGAAAGTGGTGAAAGCACTCCTTTTCTAAACACTCTGCGTCTCTTCCTTTTCCAATATTTTCATTTGCCAAAAGATAGGCGAACTATCCAACCGCCAAAAAAACTTGAGTGGTGACTAGACGTAAAGGCATTTATCAGCTTAGCCCTTATCTCAACTCACGAATCATTCAACTACATATGAAATTCTTGAAGTGATGCTGATGGGTTGGCTATGAGGATAAGTCTCCTATCGTAAAATCCTATAAGGGCTGATCGCTTTCAATATAGTTACCACCCATTTATGGTTGAAGCACTCAAACACCTCAAAGAAACCACAAAGCTTAAACAATAAGTCAATAACGTCTCCCTTTTGAACAAATAAAATACATGGCTTAACGACTTATTATGCTCTTGTCTAAGAAACTTTACGAGATACAATTCAGTGTAAATTACTTGCAGAATAGTTTACGCTACGTTGCAAACTACCTACGTAAGTGGTAGGTATAATAAAAGGAGAGAGTTTTCTTGCAGACAAACATACATTGGATTTTACATGAAAGCATATTTTACAATGAGAATCAGTGCAAAATGAAGTTTAGTCTAAATGAAACGTTTGAGCTTTTGTCTAGATATTACACTTTCTCATAGTGCTCTCTTACTCCAAGTGAAAGTAATAAGGGAAGAGTGAATGTATATTTGAAACATCCATTGTTCCGATGATGAAGCCGGAATACTTTTTTACGACACTTTTATTACCGACTTTATTTCATTTCTCTTGTCTTTTTAGAGGCTATTCTGATTCTCTCCGTGTTCCCTATTTGGGCATGTATGGAGCGATTGCATACCGTAAAATCTTGAAATGTTGAAAAGTTTAAAAGCATAAAAGTTGCAGAGACCTTGTAGATGGGCTGAGATTACGCCCTGATTTCAGAAACAGATTGTATTTCCAAGAGCTTTTGAGATCCTACAGTGAACAAAGTTTTACAGCGAGGAGTTCCAGAGATGGTGGGGTAGGTCCATATGACACGCTCGTAAAATCCTATGGATCTAAGATTCAGGCAGTTTTGCAAAGATTTCGCAATAAAAATGATCCATTTCTATTCACGCTGTAAGTACTAAGGAAGATGACTTGGAGCGTTGGAGAGTTGGAGATATTAATGCTGCAAAGAGTACAGGAATGTAAACGTTTTCTTTTTGTTATCTCATAGGGAAAATAAATTTCGGGGTATAACTGGCAATCACTGGATATTATGAAAGTTTATGTGTTGACTTATACCATTTTATTAGGCTTGTTTTTACGATATATTGGTTTTGGCTTTGATAAAGATAAATTCAGGCTGGAGGTGTATTACCTAAGGAATTCATGTGGTGGGGCTGTTGGTGATGACAAAGTCCATAGAAAATCTCTGTGGGAGAGTGTGTCCAAGATGAATAAGATGTATCAAAGCTATGGTATCTATGGATAGATGACTTGGCTGAAACTTGATAACTTGATATTTCATCTGTATGGTCTAGAAACTGTACACCTCTTTCTTCTCAGCGACAGTGGAGAATGACAGG
The DNA here is from genome assembly GCA_036850885.1 of Lepidocyrtinus dapeste. Taxonomy (NCBI): domain Eukaryota; kingdom Metazoa; phylum Arthropoda; class Collembola; order Entomobryomorpha; family Entomobryidae; genus Lepidocyrtinus; species Lepidocyrtinus dapeste. The sequence goes on along the minus strand of JAANSQ010001053.1, from coordinate 1,238 downwards.
ACTTTCAGTATCTTTACGAGATTTATCATATTTCTGATTCTGAGGCTGGATGCATGTACAAAGAAACTGATAACGACCTTCGGGATTATAGAGACGCTTTGTTTTTGACTAGGATAAGATTTCCTATTACAAAGAGGAAACCAGAGAAGGTTTCTTAGTTGCTTTGATCTCTGTTTAGTTGCCACATAGAGGGAAAGGTTTTGAGAGAGAGTGGAACGATTCGCGAATTTCCTCAGAATTCACAATGGGTCAGAGTATGAAGATGGAGAGGAGCATGTTGTGCGTAGTCTACATAGCACGATTTTTTGCGTGGAAATCGATAGAAAGTTGACTTCATGCAAATAGAAGTTGATTCGCAAATTAAAAATATTTTTAAACATTTTTAAAAAAGATTAATTGGCCAAAAAGTGCTAAAACATTTTATTCCAATAGATTTATGACGAAATATATTTTGTATTTGAAATATCGTATGTTTAGCAAAGGAGAAAAACGAAACACACGTGCAAATTTTTGCGCTCATACTATCAACCCATAAAAGGAAATCTCATCTGGAATTTTGATTACCATTCAATTCCAACCAGAAACAGGGCTCGGTGCCCAGAAAAGTGCACTCTGAAGTAACGGCTTTTTGCAAACTCAGCCATAAATAGAGCTTTCAATTGCTTAACAGCATGGCCAAATATTTACTGAATAGGTCAGCGTCTTTCGCATCGATGGAAATTCTGGATAGCTATTTGCAACTCGAAATAATTTGGAAGTTAGTGGGAAGACAAACAGGGAAAGATACCAGATCTGCATAATAGTTGTTTACTGGGAACACATCCAAACGCATAATGGTTATTGGGTCTTCCAAAATAAGCACGAAAGAATGATATGGATATAGCGCAATAAATGTTATTGCCTATTTGGAATGCTACTTTTTGAGATTGTTTTGGAATATGCATTTCGTGGATCTTTAATCGCGCATAAGTCATCAGAATATTGCGATAGCACTAGCTCATATCATTAGAATTGGCAGGTTAGGCAATTTCAGAGGAGGGAAAATGTTGCAAAGCGTTAGCAATTCCGTATCTTTAATTTTGTTTCAGCAATAATTGCTTCGTTTTCAGTTGGTGAGAATATAAAATATTTATGCAAATTACTGGTATAAATTATAAGCTCTCTTTAGAGGTAGTCCCAATCGTCCAACTCAGAAACAAGCAGAATCTTGTTATGTTGAACAACTAATGCGTTTGACT
>JAANSQ010001052.1:0-17072 GCA_036850885.1 Lepidocyrtinus dapeste | reverse complement strand
GCAAAAGCCTATCTCACCCATGTATATAGTAGGTATGAATAAGTAAATCTATCTATGATTAGCCAAGCCTGCTTGTACATAGTGAAAAAATGAAAGGGAGGAAATTATGAAGTTGAAGATTGTGTGTGAGTGAGCTTGAAAGTCTTGTGCCGACTTGGCATATTGCATTCTCTCTGATAAAAAACAATAACCAAACGTCACTTTGGAGAAAAGTTTGTTAATTATCTTTGCCTCGAAAACAGTTTCAAAACTAAAAAAGTTAAGGTTTGTCATCCAGTGAAGAAAATTTTTCGATTAAAATGAGTGGTAGGTTTTATGCGAGAGGATCGGATTCCGAAACGGAATCTTCGTCCGAGGATGAGACCCCAATCTCTAAACCAACTATTCAACCAACTGTTTATGTAAGTATCTAATTAATTATTTTATACAGTCACCTTCAAATGCCACATTCAGACTATGAAGAATCAACAGGGTAGGAAGTTTAAATGAGTCATATGTAACCAGTAGTTAGACTTGAATCATTAAATGATAGTCCATCTGCTGAGCTGCACATCGCCAAGCTTGTAATTTACTTGGGTTGTCCGTTTAGTTGGACAGAGTTTAACACATGTTTTAATATCTTCTTTTTTATAGTTAAGTGAAGATGAAGAAGAACAAACAAGTAAGCGTATCGTTCGATCCGCAAGGGAGAAGCGATATGAGGAGATGCATGGCCATGTACGGAAAATTCGGAATTTCCGCAAGAACAATGACATGTCTAATATTTTGGATTGTAAGTTATTTCTAAGTTTTTTACAATTTTGCAATGATTTGAATAAGTTATTATACGTTAATGTATGACTTGTTTGCATTTAGGCTTCGAAGACCTGACAAAAGCACATCAAAAAGCCCTTCCCGTAATACAAAAAGAAGAGAAAGGGATCACCCCAAACTTTTATTTGAGAATTCTTGCTCAACTGGAGCTGTATGTTAATCAACAATGGGAAAACAAAAAGAATATGAGCAAAATCAACTCGAAAAGTTTGGCCACGTTGAGACAAAAACTTAGGAAGTATAACAAAGATTTTGAAGAAGAGCTCAGCAAGTTCCGGGATAACCCCGAACTGCTTGATGAAGATGATGACGACGAGAAAGAGGAGGTGGAGGAAGATGATGATGATAGCGATAGCGAGCCGGAAGTCAAGGAGAAGAAGCCTAGCAGAAAAGATGAAGCTAGAAAATCTGCCAAGGTATATCGAGTTCGAAATTTAATTTTTGTTCATAACTGTCGATGTCTCAGTAGTTGTTATTATATTAATCTCTTTACTTGTATAGGCCGATGGGGACGACGAATCTGATGACTCATACTGGGGATCTGACTCCGACGAATCGTCAAGTTCTTCTGATGAAACTGAATACACGGACCTTCGCCAACGATTTTTGAAGAAAACCACTGAAAAAGAGGAAGAAGAAGCAAAGAAAAAGAAGCAGAAGGAAAGGGAGCAGAGGAAAAAAGACCTCATCAAGTCCAAACAAGACAAAGGAGACGAGGATGAAGATGACCAAGAGGGCCAATGGAGTGTTGTTAAGGGAGGAGCTCAAGCCGAGCGACCGAAAATGTTCCAAAAGGACCAGGAAATCAATATTCCAGTCGTAATGAAAAAACTTGCTGAAATAACAGCCGTGCGTGGAAAGAAAGGAACTGACCGAAAAGAACAAATTGAGCTTCTCGTTGAGCTTGAAAACGTATCTAAAGAGCATAATTTGGGCCCAGCAGTCTCCGTTAAAATTGGTTTCTCGATTGTTTCGGCTATATTCGATTACAGTCTAAAAGTCCACGAGGTCCAAAAAGTCCAATACTGGATTAAACTTTTGGAAAAAGTAAATGAAATGCTGAATATTTCAATTTCTTCGAAGGATAATTTGACGGTAAGACAAAGACAGTATCGTATCAAAATCATCATTTTTTTATACATTTATACGTGTATCTGAAGGTTCGTTATCTCTAACGTATTTTCCTTCTCAAAATGTACAGATAGATGAAAACATTGCCGAAGATGGAGAGGAGCTTGAGAAAGCCCCCTATAAAGTCAGGGGTTGTCTCATGACTGTCTTCGAGCGACTAGATGAGGAGTTTTTAAAAGTGCTTAAGGTATGTACCATATTCTCAACTAGAATTCCATTTCAATATTATGCAGTCGCTTGACTCGGTTTCTCATAATTTTTCTTCAGGAACTGGATTCTCATTCGTTTGATTATCTGGAGCGTGTTCAAGACGAAAAGAAAATCTGCGAAATGCTCGACCGTCTCATCTCTTATTTAGAGTCTACACACCTCGTCGAGGATAAGGGTGTTATGTGCAGAGCCTACTATAAGAAAATTGAGCATATTTATTACAAATTTGATGTGAGAGTTCTCAAGAAAAAGCGAGTAAGTAACAAGTACCAAAGAAAATTTAAATTTTATTCCAAGCACTTTTTGCAGTACTACCAGATTTCTAATTTTTTCTGGTTGTAAAGAAGAAAGTGCAAAAATAAGCAGTCAGTCAAATCCAGGAATATGAGCGTATCTCACATTCCCCAGCTTGCGATTGTCTACAGTCTACTAATTATAATTAAATTCAAGTTGTTCTTAAAACGTATGAAGTTGTTGTTTTCATAACCTAAGAAATCTTTCAACTTTGAACAGGGCGAGTATAAAGGAGAGACTAGTGTTGATGATGTACAGCGTTTGGCCGGGTATGTTTATGCGAAGGACACCACTGACAGGCTGCGTACTAGGGCTATTTTGTGTCATATTTACCATCATGCTATGCATGACAATTGGTTTGAAGCTCGAGATTTAATTTTGATGTCACATTTGCAAGAAGTCATCCACCATTCTGACCCGGCAACTCAGGTTAGTACAAATTAAATAGAAATTAGTTGTGAACAAAGTTCTTCAAGGCCGTACTTTTAACGGGTTAATTAATAATTATATTTTTATGTATATTTACTTAGATTATGTACAACAGAGCAATGGTTCAACTTGGAATCTGCGCTTTCCGACATGAAAATATTCAGGATGCCCATAATGCCCTCACAGATTTAATGATGAGCGGAAGAGTTAAAGAGCTTTTGGCTCAAGGTTTGATGCCCCAACATCGTCATGATCGTTCTCCTGAGCAGGAAAAAATTGAAAGAAGCAGACAGGTAAAGCAAAAAGAATTCATTTTATTTTAGGAAATATGCGTCACAACTATAACTATAAATTACGTGTGATAACACCTAATTTGGACATGTATTTCAGGTCCCTTTCCACATGCAATTAAACTTGGATGTAATTGAATGTGTTTACCTTGCCTCGGCAATGCTAATTGAGGTTCCTTACCTTGCTGAGCATGAATTTGACGCAAAGAGAAGACCCATTTCGAAAACCTTTTATCATCAACTAAGAACATTAGAAAAGCAAAGCTTAACTGGTCCTCCTGAATCGATGAGAGAACATGTAGTGGCTGCAGCAAGGGCGATGAAGAAAGGTGATTGGCAGAAGTGTTACAACTGTTTGGTAAATGAGAAGATGGACAAGAAGGTGTGGCATTGTTTTGCCATCTATGAATACACCAAGAATGACCAGAAGTGAGTTTGTAAAAACCGAAGATGTAAAGATTTAATTGGACTTCTCGTCATTATTTTATCAAAACTCAAATTCATATTATTATAGATTTGGAGTGAAGGAGATGCTGAGAAGAAAAATTCGTGAGGAGAGTCTTCGGACTTATTTATTCACATACTCGCATGTCTACGACTCCGTCTCTCTGCCACGATTGGCTGATATGTATGACATGGAATATTCTCAAGTGCATTCCGTTGTCGCGAAAATGATTATTAATCAAGAGCTAATGGTACGTCAAAATAGTAATGTTTACATTTTTGTGTTTACATCAAAGTTAGTATTTGGCCTTGAATTTGACCATTACTTTATTTACCGTTATTAAATTATTAGGCCTCCATGGACGAACCCAGCAAGACAGTGGTGTTGCACCGTACTGAACCAACCCGGCTGCAATCAGTCCTCCTTCAGGTTTCTGATAAGGTAGGTTAATTTTTTATGAATATGATGAAATTATAAATTAAGAGTAAGGTAAAATAATGCTTAATTATTTCACTGGAACAGATCAATATCTTGAGGGATACTACCGATAGGAACTTTGAGACTAAGATTCAAGGTGGACCTGGTACTATGGGTCCGGGTGGTAAGGGCCGTCAATTTAACCGGATGGATTGGAAAAATCGTCGTAATCAAAATCAGCGCGGAGACCGGGGTCAACATCATAATAGAGGTGAACGAGGAGACCGAGACCACCAACAAAAACAGCACAACCAGGATCAACAACAACAACAACAACCACAAACTGCAGCAGAATAGTTTTCACATGTAGGTTGAGAAAAAAAAGTTTGTATTCGTAAATGTAATTAAATAAAGGCAGTTTTTAAGTTGTACATAGAGTAAATTGGTCATGGTGGCAGATGCATGAACAAACAAAATCAAGGCAAGTTAAGGAACTTACCTAAATAGGCTCTTTTATATCTATAGAAGACTAGACGATTCCATAATTATGTATTATGTAACTCATCTGAAGTCACGATGCGATTAAAACGTGTGACCCAATTAGCTCCTTTATCGCTTTTGTATTTATTTGCTACATTTTCCCTTTATAGCAATGTCCGGTATTAAAAGAACACTTATTTTAAAGTCTAGAGAACAAGCTTGTTATTTGGGCGAATATCAGGAGCACGGTCAACAAATTTTTTTTTACATTACTACATCAGCTCACTTCTATTTGAAATTATAAATTGCATCTACACATAAAAACCAACTAGGTAATGTAATATTCGTTGTGGAGGATTAGGAAATAGTCTAACATTTGCATGATTTGTACCCGAAAGAATATTTCGTCTGATTATTGACGATATGGAAATTATAAGGTGCATATCTTAGTTCGTAGTACTCTGTATATGGCTGCGTTTTCTTGAGAATTCTATTGCATAAGTGGCGTTCTTTTTTCAAGGCTGTGTTTATACCTGGGATGGGCGAACTAATGGCTTCATTCGTGCTGAAGGGATATGTGTTTTAATCAACCAATTACTTCGTCCACACCCTTATCCAATTTTTGAGATAAAGCGGAATGGAGAAAATGCAAAACTTATTGCGGTTCAATAAACGATTTTTTATCATGAATTCATGATTATCATTGATAAGATTAAAAGTAAAGCTAAAGCATAAGCTTCGTCAGGGAATTTCTGAAATTCATTCATTCATTCATTTTAATGTAGATTGGGGCATTGTGAGTAGCACTCAGAAATGAGTAACAACAAGACGCCAGCAAAAACAAAGATTAGCGTCAGCACTTCAGCAGCGTAAACCTAGTTCATAACGCATATGTACATTGAAGAGATTCTGATATTCTTGACCACCTTCCTTCTTCGAAAACTACCGTGGAATACATAAGCCAACAGTTTTTCGCTTGGATGTTTTTCCTCCCACTTTCTTTCTGGAAAATTGGTCTGTTTCATGTCTTTCCAACAGCTCGGCAAATAATCATAATAGTGAAACAAAGTTCACAGCATGAACAGTGCTTTTCTTTCGTTGGGTTTGTTAATCTGCGATCCGCAAGTCAGACTTAGCTTTGCCCTGCATGTCAACGCAAATTAGATTTTGTTGTGTTTTTCATAAACTCGACCCAGACATTTTCCTCTTTACCATACGTTTAAAATAAGGTCGCCGGAATAAATGTTACCGTGTATGAAAGAAATCTGTCAACGTTCTAATCTCATTTGCAAATCCTTAGCTATTTGTTTCTCTCATGCAGACTTTGAATTTGGAATTTTGCTTTTACAAGATAGTCAATTTAGGCACGGCTAAACAAACTGATTTGAAGTCGGCACGTTTCTTTGTTGTGTAAATGGTAATGCTAAATGTATATTTGAATAAGTTTATTCCAGTTGGTAAAATTGATATAGACAAGAAAGATTATGAATTTAATTAAGGAAAAACATACAATTTGTCAGGGTGAACAGCCTTTTCATTTTTCATTAAAAACCCTTTGCCTTTAACCCTGTACATTAGAAGAAAGCTTGAACACATTTCTAGAGCAAAAATATGTTTCAAAATGGAATAAATAAGAGAAAGTTTCATTAAAATTCAGATTTATGAGTTACATGCACGAACTTACAATCAGCAAGAATCTGTTGTTAGAAAGTGACCACCTGCTACCTTCCACATAGTTTTTCTTTTCCGTCTCCGGGAAAAGTGCTAACAATAGGGGCAATGTGTTCAGCTTGTTTGGAAGAAAAATACAATCTCGACACTATTCTCACTTAGTTCTGAGCCCTTTTCAAAAATATCCTCAAAGCTTTATTTACTAACTACATTCCTTTTCCATTACGACTTTTCCTTTGAAAGCACGTCGAGTAAATAAATGTAATATTTTCTTGACCGCTGCATCTTAATTTTTTGGCTGAGCAAATGTAGTCACGTTTCGTTTCATGGTACTTACTTCCAATAAGCCAAGAAGGCAACTTGTAACCAAAAGACTTTGTTTTCGAGACTAAAAACGCTGCTGGCTGAGACTCCACATGAAATGAAACTCCTCGGTACATTCAACAGATTCCCCATTTCTCACCAGATTAAACAAATCTCGAGAGAGAAGTTGTTCGTATAAACATGAATTGAACAAAACACTTCTTTGTTTCTACACGCATGAAATAAACTATCCAGATAACGTAACAGAGAAGACGTATTCATTTTCAAAAGACAAGTCCACGACGACAGAGTGAACCAGAGAAGAAAAACAAGTAAAATTCTGTAAGCAATATTCCTTACGACTTGAAAGAGTATGTATATCACAAAATGTTATCTAAATGAAGTGCATTTGTACTACCTAATGTTTTTATACACGCACTTATTTACTTGGAGGCAATCAGCTTCGTACAAAATTTGAGATAGGAACATAGCAAAGTGTTTTTTGCCTTTGCCACATTTGAAGAAGATGATCATGTTTCTTTAATATTGTTTTGTTGGTATACGACCAGACTAAAGTTGGTTAGCTTGGGATCATTGTATGTTTAATGCATACCTTAAAAACTTTTTCACCTTAGTCTTGATTTCGTCCCATACATTTTTACTTTAAAGCAACGCTAAATGAAAAATCCTCCTGTTCATATTACATTAAGCGAAGCTGTATTATTGTATACTTTTCCATTATTGCCTTACAATCACAATGCAAGCATAATGTGGTCTAATCCGGGCAAGCTGCATTAACATCGAGGAAAAATTACAATAATGAGAATGAGACGTGTCTGAAAACTGTTGAAAAGACAGGAGTTAGAAGAGTTTGCCTAAGGTATGAGTCCCCTCTGTCTCTCTCTCTTTTTATTTCATACAGTTTTTTTGTTAAGCTACTTTTAGGAACACTCCACACGAAAATATTTGTGTATTGACTCTCTCGTTCTTTTTAAATCGAAGAAAATATGTGGCCGTGTTTTGTGTGTGGGTGACTCATTTTCTCTCTTTTTTCAAAATGAATTGACTTATTGTTAAAATTACTCGAAATGAGTGTAACCTCATAAAGGCCCTGTAAATGTCGTTTTATATTGACATATCCTAAGAAGAGGTTTGACAAACCGTGGAAATCTCAACATTTCCTTTCTCAATGTCTCAAAGAAGCTCATGAAGGCAGAGTGGAAAAAGGAGCTGTATCGTGGAGTGCGTGATTATTACAAGGAGTGATACGACCACGACTTCTAAGAAGTTTACATTCACATGAAACATTCATCCTTCAGCCTGGCCTGACACAGTAGCAGTTTTCGTTGTAAATGCTTGTTTACGTCACTGATAAATAAATTCCGTTTTTGGATCTCTCGATCTGAGTAAGTGAAGGAAGGAAACTGTAACGAACTAACATAACGTCACATACCAATCGAAACGAAAGAAAATTTATACGTGTTTGTGTCCCTCTTAAGGCATGCGAAACGATATGTGATATAAGTGTGGAACGTAAGTAAACTAAAAAAAAATTGATAAACATTTGAGATAGAAGAAACAAGAAACAAAATCCCTTCGTATACGCAAAATATTACATGCAAGCGACTGCAAGAAACCCACATTTTTTAAAGCTCTATCTTAGTTAAATACCAAAATGTGCTGTAATCATCTGTGTAACACTTTAAAATCAAGGAATAAACATAGACATTATCTTTCATGCAAGATTAGGTGATCAAGCACATCATCTTCATCTTCTTTATTGCATCCTAATCCTTCAGTTCTGTTAAAGATTTGGAGCGAAAAAGTACAGTTATGATGTAGAGCGGAGAGCATTCCACAGAGAAGTGAAGTGAAATTTTTTCTCTCTTTTTACCGCACCATTCACATTTTATTGGACTCAAGAGTTCAGTGTAAGTGCAAAGAACTAGGAAGAAATATTGGTCATTTTAACCAATATCTTATCTCTCTAGGAATATGATACGCAAGCTTTGCAGATGTAATGCTCGCAAAGAATTATGTATTTCTTTCGAATTTTGTATGATTGCAGTAAATTATCTATTTCAGACTTATATTGTATAACTTTATTACGCACGAGTGTAAATTAGTTCAGTAAATTTTTTCAGATTAGGTAAACAGCCTGAAATCATGTTTAGGTTTTGGAAAATGAGCATACTACAAAAGCATACATCTGATATAACTTTCGTGCTTACCTTTTCAAAAAAACAACTATCGCAAGTCAAAGTAATAAATGAAGAGAGATATTATTGGAAGCAGTACTAGCGGTCTGACCATTTCTTCAAGAGATTTCATGTTCATGATGTGATGAAAATTAAATCTAGTAATAGGCTTCCTTGTTGACTGACTAATAGCCTTATAGATTTTTTCCTCTCGTGCCTTTCCAAAATAAAAAAGTTTCTATTGTAAATTAGGTTCGACTCTGAGTGAAAAATTATATTCTCCGTAGAAAAAAATATATGAAGTCTAAGAAAAACTGCAGAGCTCCTTGATGTAACTTCATAGTGACATTTCGTGTTCAATCTTTTCGCATTGAATGTAATGTTTATTAACTTGCTCAGTTTCTTTACGAAAGCAAATCAAAATCGACATTTGGAAGGAATGTGGCATGTGTTGAATGTTGACTTTTCCATTTCACTTTACTTATTGCCAGTTACAGATTAGCTTATACATTCCGTTTTCGTAGAGACGTTTGTGAGTTTATATGTTTTTCAAGATGATGGCTATGGTACACTCTTGCTAATTCTATTTTCGTTTAGACTGATCATGTTGTTTATCAATTTAAATTAAAAGTGGTTCATCATTGATAGAAAAATGCCACACATCTTAGAAAAGAACCTTACTATATTTGCATGAACATATTTCCATTTTTAGCTTCGCATTGTACGATATATTTAGTAGAAGCATTTTGGCTCAATTGTTTCTTAGAATTTGAGTGATCTTTGCATGCATGCATCAACCACATCATTAAATTTATAAGGAATGTCCCTATTTCCCTTCTTGCTACCGTATATTTTTCCTGCTTTCTTAAGAACCCAATGCGTAGCAAACTGCTGCGTGACAAACTTAAATGAACTAGTTGCAACTCTCACACTTTAGTCTTTAAAGGAGATCATTCAATCGACCCTCAATAAATAATATTTTTATATTGCAGAATTCCTCAGAAAGTTAATCATCAAAAGGCGAACCTGATTGAAGTCCTATACCATGCAGCCAATGGTAAATGTTTTTCAGACATCTTGCGCGCACGTGTGTAGTATAAGCAGGTGTGATAGGCCTATGCACTTTTAGTGAAAGTTGAGAAATGAACGAAAAGTGCTTCTCTACAGCAAAATACAATTTCAACGAGTTTTCTTGAATTATGGTACTATGGAGCCAGGCTTTACGTACGTGTTTTCGGAGATACTTGTGTAAAGCAAGGATTTTTGTGTAATATCAATCCACAGCTTCCAGTTCACATTTGTTGGAGGTCTTGAAAATAAGAGAATTTGGGAAAACGTAAAATGTGTAAAGAAGAGCTTTACCTTCTTGAACTAAGCTGAGTGGATACAAGGAAACAGTAAAGACCACCTACGAAACAGAATTGTTTGGGGGAAAATGAGGAAACACTTTGTGTGTCCTGGCTAACTACAGATATTCCTCCTGTTTAGTTTTAAATATCGTGTGTAAACAATTTTAGAAGAAATGAAACAGATAAATTAAGTTATTCGTGAGGTAGAACATGGTGTGAAGCATGGAAGTATGGCTACCTCAATGAACTTCAGTATACGATGGATAACAATCAAAAGCCAGCGATTGGAATTTTTTAAGCGATCTGATCGAAAAATACGATAGCTAATCTCTTTTGAGATTATCGAAAATATCGATTACATCGTTAACGAACCAAATATTTACAATATACTCGCACTTCAAAACAACATTTTCCACAAAATTGTGCTAGTCTACCTGCATAAAATGGCAATAAGGAGTATAGAAAAGCCCCGGAAAATGGGAATGACTTATACCCACAGCAACAAGTGGTTGCTCTACTCCTCTACGGTGGTCCTTCTATGCTTCATCCTACTATTTGACTTGGGCACTATAAGATTAGTGAAATGTTCTTCAGATCGGGATGAATCAAACGACATTGGAACTAGACATGTTGATAAAATCCCGGGAAAGCCTTTCGCAAAACCTTTTGGAAGTTCTACGAATGCTGGGAATAACCATGACAGTAATGAAGTACATTCAACTGGGTTTGGATTCCCCGCGCATAGTACAAGTGCTGGAGAAAATGATGAAGAGGACGAGGAAGATGAAGATAGTTATGACGAAGATGATTCCTACTATGACGGCACTTCACATGAATTGAAGCCCGCTGATGTGCATTATTTGGACTATTATGAGAAAGAACATCATCCACAGCCGGAAGTGAAGCCACAGATAGCAAAGTGTTGCCCTTACGGTTTAGGAATTACTGCTGATGGAGGTTGCAAGCCATTTAAATCTTTCGAGGCTCAACATAATCAAAAGTAAGCCAATTTATTTGTTAACTACGAACTTTATCATGAATGTTTCCTTCTTCAACTTCAGATGCTACTATTTATGAAAATGTTTGTTTCTGCAGTCAAATCAAATTGTTATTTAAATTGTTGACTTTTATCACATACTATAAAGAAGGTCATAACTTGATAGAATTGCAATTAAACTAGGGCATAAAGAAACGTAATACACGGAACGTTATCCTTTGTGGTCTCAATTTGCTTCAATGCATTTAAAAGTGTCGTTTGATCCTGATCCATTTTCCTGCCAAAAGATTTCTTGCTCTTATTGTAGCGAAAGTTATGTAAGACAAAGAAGAAATTAGTCTAAATACAAACATCCACCCAGAGTCGAATGTGGGCTTAACAGGAATTTGACTGGGATCGCTCAAGGTCTTAGCAGCATTACATTTACCAACGAAATGCGTTTCGGTGAAAGTAGCAACAGATTAAAATTCTTTTCGTATTTTTTCTTCCTTTAAAAATAAACACGATTGGTTTACTTAAGACCGTAAGACTTGAGCTAGGGTTAGAAAATAAGTTTTGTCGAAGGCTCTGCTATAATGAAATACCCTCATTTGACACTGTTAAAATTGAATTAGAGTTATTGTGAGAAATTTCGCACCAGAATGTTTTTTTGCAAATCGTTTTTCTAACACTTCTGCTAGTATTATGGACCACGGGGAAGGCAAAGTTAGTTTTAGGAAATCCACAGGCGATGAAAAAAAATGCAGAGTGTCATACTTTCTCTAAATCAATGAGCAGTTCGATGCTAATGTACGTTTACAATAACAACGAACTAATTTGGAGCAATCATGTCTTTCTTGTTGGCAGAGCTATAATATTGTCATCATCGCAGGGAAGCAAACCTGGGATGTTTCCTGATGATGACAGATATGTCACGTAGGCCGAGAGGAAAGAATTTGTCGCCTGCAAGAAGTTTTCAAATTATCTCAGGAATGCCAAAAAAAAGAGTTCGTGTTAGTGATTTATTGGCTTGTGATTCCGATGACCTGAAAATAAAACTGAAAACATACTCCCCGTGCTCGTGCTCATTCCGAAGCAGAATAAAACTTATGATTCAAATTTTGCACAGCATAATTTAGATTTCAAATGTATAACATATGCGGAATCATTCGGAATGGAAAATTTTTAGTTTGACAAGTTTCGAAATGGGTTGTTTTTCCGTATTTTGAATCATGCTAAAACTCGCGACGTATAATGGCAAAACAAAATTTGTCAAAAATATATTACACAGACCAACCAGGTTTTTAAATTTAGAAATGAAAAGTTCTCAAGAGACTTTATTCTACGCGTTGAAAAACTCAAACTATCTTNTTAAATTTAGAAATGAAAAGTTCTCAAGAGACTTTATTCTACGCGTTGAAAAACTCAAACTATCTTTCGGTATTTCTCATAAAAAGAAAACTCTCTCTGATTTGTCTTATGAGACACATAAGAAATTACCTTATCGCTTTTAATTACTATATAATCCCATTAGCAATTAGTAACTTGAGCCAGACAGACTGCGTGTCATCTCTTCGGTTTAATAACTTCAATTTAATGCACCAGATAAAAACTATTGGGTCAGATGTTTCTCACCAGATTGCCTAGCATTGAAAACATACATATCTCTTAAAAATATGAAACACTTTTATTAAATAACAGTTCGACACAGCATTTACGAACAGCATAAACTTTAATTCTCGCATATGTATCGGCTTTCCACAGAGCAGTAAAAAGGTTTCCGATTTTATGCCTAGCATTTTCCTAGGGTAAAAAAGTTAGACATTTTCTGTGAGAATGTGTGTAAAAAAGGCGTTAATTTATTCATCAAGCCTTTTGCTGATGAATCATTAGCCTGTCCTTGACTTGTAAAGATGTTATTTCCACTTAAGTCAAGTTTCCATCAAGTTTTTATGGCATCATGATGTCCAAACTCATCACAAGCTTCAGAAGAAAACATAACTTTAATTCAATTTTTACTGTCTGGAACGAATGGGTGCTTTAGTAATCGTTTCCACAAAAAAAAACAATATTTGCCTTGTCGCCATCATTCATGGGAGACTATTTATTCCTCCATTTTTTTAATCTTTAAACTTACTCAATCTTAATGCCCGCTTACTGCCACTGCTGAACACTCAAAACAAATATTTGATCAATAATATATAGCGTCTCATTTCTCATGAGCTTACATTCAACGTGACATAAACTTTGACAGTTTTAGTTTTGTTTACATTTCCTGCTTGGAAATCATTGCAAAAGAAGAAATGAAGACATAACACGACTACTCGTTTCCACGCAGTGGATGGGGATGTAAATAAGTTCAGACTTAGACATGACAATATTTTTTTAAGCAATGAAAAGTTTTGGTTCGGTGGTTCTTTCCATTCAGTTTATTTAATGAAGATAAAAAAGTTATCTGACCTTGTCTAAAGATTATGCTCATTAAAGTAGAGCTACAAAAGCTTACACACTTTAGTTGAAATGAGTAGAATGACTTAAACGAAAATGGATTTTGACCTTCGAGAATTCAAAGCGTCCTGATTTTACAACGTAGTGGCCCAAAATAATCTGCTTCTTTGAAATATAAGCATGCACCAGAAATGACAAAAGCAAATGCGAAATTAGTCTCGGGAATTATGTATTTTGCGCATGAATAAATTTATTATGGAGTAAGTATATCAATTAAATATGTATGAATTGCCTTATGAGGTCAGTCCTGAAGTCGCAGAGATGGTGTATTTTATGTTGTTCAATAACGTGACTACTGTTTTCGGGCGTTAGACTGAAGTGTAGGTATAATTGAAGGGCATAATTTATTTTAAATATTCGAATCAATTTGATTTCGTACTTTATTGAGTGTCTCGACGAAAGGATCTATTATAAAAGAAAATTAACCATGAAGTTTTATTTGCAAAAAAAATGCAGAAATGGCAATTTAATGCAAACCTTTGACAGATATGACCATGTAAATTAATATTATGGCGACAGGTGGATGGGTGAATATGAAAAATGACCATTCTTTCAATTATATAGGATCTATTATAAAAGAAAATTAACCATGAAGTTTTATTTGCAAAAAAATGCAGAAATGGCAATTTAATGTAAACCTTTGACAGATATGACCATGTAAATTAATATTACGGCGACAGGTGGATGGGTGAATATGAAAAATGACCATTCTTTCAATTATATATTCACAAAATTCTTTTTTTTAATTTCGTTTCAGTCAATGGTTTCCCAAACAAGTATTCGACGGTAAGGACTTCACAGATACAAACATCTCTGAATGGGATATACAGACTGCACACAGCTTAAAATGTGGACCAAGTGAATCTTCGGAGATAGTCTCAGACATGAGACAATATGCAATTTTAAAGGATGGCAGCCTTTATTTACTGAACCATGCAAAGATAATCAAGCCTCTCTTGTTTTGCGTAGATCAGCAACTCGGTAAGTTATCTTTCTCGTGCTGAATTAAACTCGTATAAAAAACAAATTAAAACATTTATCGTCGATTAAGCGTGATTTTAGTAAATCTACGATGATCAATGGCTGTCGACTACCAAGTTCCAATCGCAATAAGCACACTTCATTTGCTTCATATAGAGAAACGCGATTTGACGAGACTCTTTCAATTGCTACAATGAAGTAGCAAGTAAATTAGCCTCTTATTCAAGTTAATTAATTAAGTGCACGAGAGAGTTACGGAGCCATCTCTGTTACTTCATGATTTAGTTTTGTCTGCACTTTAATATGCTTCACATCTCAATGGATATGCTTATAAACGTTACGAAAAAGCGTTCTAATAGATCAACCCATAACTCTACAAATGCAATAAATTAATGGGGCTGAAAAAGGGAGACCACAGACAGTAAACAACTTGGTCTTCCTAAAAGATCTTAATAATACAGAAAGAAATAAAGGTCTTTTCTATATCTCCAATTTTCATTGTGGCTTTTCTCAAGAGTTTTGGCTTGTCGCATAAAATAGGTAGCGGTTGCCGCGCCACTCGTCAGATTTATTACTTCGAATGGGCGACATATATATACGTTTGGAAATGTTTTAACATCTTTCAAACCATATTTCTGTTTTTATCAAGTGTAACGAACATGCAAAGAACAAAGAAAGAAAGATTATATTGAGCATGAGCTTTCACGACTTTACAGTAGGTTTGCTTTGCGTGATGTTCCGTAGTACAGATTGTATGTTGGTCTAAACTAAGCATAATATTTTATCTTTGGACGGACGTGGACCACAAAGACCCACAAAGTAATGCTCCGTATTATGTTCGCCGAGATTTTTAGATAAAAGACATTCTTGAGTAAATTATTCATTGCGGCTTATCTCTAATCTGTATGAACAAATATGTACATCTTAAACTCTTATTTATTCGGGTTACCCCAGAGCTTCTCTCGTATTTCAGCCCCTTCCTGCGCTTCAGATCATGGGCAAGGCCAAAACCAATTAGGGAGTCCTGCTTTCATTTTTATTTTGGCTAATTTCATCTGCTTTTCTAACTGTTTGCTTTTCTCTCTAGAAAGGATATGATGATACAATACTACGATCACATTCATCGATTCATCTAAGTAGATAAAAAACATTAAGCATGTATTAGTGAATTAGTTATCTTAAAGCTTTTAGAGGTTTTATCAATTCCATTTTCAAGGGAAATGTCACCATTAGAATTCGACCAGAGTATGAGGTTAGCCTGAGGCATATTATGATCTACATTTCAATTGATTTTCTACAATATCTTGTGGGCTGTGAAAGGTGAATTGAGTTGCAGTTGTAGCATATGTGTATTATGCGACACAGAAAAAGGCAAACAATCGAGAAATACTGACTTTTATTTTATGATTTATGTAAGTTTCAAGATAAGAAGTTGCACGTCAGAGTCAGAGTGACGGACGTTTGTTTTAGTTTTGAGGGAGCCAAGCCTCCACAAAATGACAAAAATGGCTTGGACTCGAATACCTTAATAAAATGAGCTTTGCTTTTATTAAACATTACCATAATAGTAATTTATTATTATGGTGCATTTCGAATTGCTTGTTTTCGTTGGAATTAGCGTTTTGCGAGTTGCGAAAAGGAATGAAAAGTACTACGGACATAAATAAATAACTGACTGGTTTTTAAAATACAAGTGTGTTTGTTACAGATTTAATTCTGAGTTTATCAATGCTTATCTCTTCAACTACCATTTACAGGAAAAGGAGAAGGGCGTGTGGTGAAGAGCTGTTTTTCTAGAGAAGAGTTATGCGGAGGTAGCAGCAATAACTGCTTACGGAAATGTTGTCCAGCCGCATCCTTTGTGGACGAGCGCTCTTCGCGCTGTACACGAACGAATTTGTCGGAGCATTATAACTTCAATAATCCAAACTGGAGTGAGTAATGTATTCATGTGCAAAGTACCGTCTTATATTTTGTGATTTAACTTTGTTGAGAAGAAAATCTCGTAAATTTAATTAATAACAGAGTTAAGATGACTTCAATGGGATGATGATCTTTTTATGTTATTTTTCTATTTTTGTTCACCAAACAGCGGTGCTTCATGAAAAGCCTGATTGCCAGCATGGTCACTCTCTGGTTGCCTTAAATGGCTCATTCTCGGTGAATGATGAGGATGGCAGCTTAGTAACGTCATATTTCACCTTCCCCTTTCTACAGTATTGCATGGATCACTTTGTAAATTTAAATTCACATGAGGAGAGTGAACTGGGTAATGAACCTGTAGTCAAAGTATTATTGTGTTTTGATGTTAATCAAACACAACCTGAAGATGAATTCGATCAACGTGGGTTACACTCACTCTCTGTGGGATTCGCGACGGTTATTGGGTTTTCGCTAGTCCTCTCTGCCGTCAGTATTGCCATTGCTGCGTTGGTAAGAACTTTAAATGATTTTCTTAAATCTATATTATTTATTTCCTTTTTATTATTACTACCTTTACTAAGTCAAGTTATAAATCATCGGGTCGTTTATTCCAATTATTCCGTAATGCAATTATGACTAAAGCTTGAATGAACT
>JAANSQ010001051.1:0-17077 GCA_036850885.1 Lepidocyrtinus dapeste | reverse complement strand
AAAATTAGCACGTCTGATATGATGAGAGTGACGACATTTGAGAATTAAGCTTTTTCAGTTTCCAGCAAACAAGCAGTCTTTAATGAGGAGCATGCCTTTTGTACGAGTTGATAAATCGTAATCAATCAAGTGTAAATCATTAGTTTTCAAAATTGTCAAATCAAAGCATTTCATTTATGCTTGTGTAAAATCATCAATTGACTTTCCAATCGCCAGTAAATCGTTTAAAATTAGTCATAAACATTGAATAAAAACTGCTTCGTAGTATGCTCTTGATAAGGAATTCTGGAGAGATCAGTCGTCTATAAAATGCGGCACAATTGTTTTCACTTAATGTTATATTGTTTTATATTGTTGTACATTATTCAAGAGCTGCTTCCGCTTCTTCGGACCAACTTACTAATCTTACTACTCTTGCTATAATCTAGTTAATCTAGTTTTATTTATTTATTTATTAGTCTATATTGTGTCGCATGAACTTCATCGTATTATCCTGGTATTGCTGAATCAGAGAAACAATGAACGTATAATTTTGTATATTTTAAAAATTACAACGCATCGCAGTTTTATTCGCGAAAAGGCAAGTACAGAGTAATTTACTGTACGCTATCTACAAGGCCTATTTCTGGTCTGAAGTTTGAGTTTTGACTCAACCGTTAAATTTTACTGACTACAATACACACAAGCAGGCAATATCCATAATACTAGAGACTATTTTGGAGTGGGTGAAGACTAACGGCTAGCAAGGAAACCTGAGGGTAACGTGAGACTGCTACTGCTTTACGAAACAAAGAATGCTAAATGAAACCTTGTTCCACTTACGAATCATGCGTTAATTTTCAGTCGTTGGCAGAAATGCTTATAATTTAGATTCGAACTTGGAAGCATTGAATTGCATAAATGTTTCGATAACCGCACAACGTGAGATGCGACCTAGAGTGTACTGCTTTTACTACACAATGCACAGCTTGTTAATAAAAGTGTACCCTGTCCGGTTCATACGCAGTATATTTCCGGTTTACAAGTATTAGTAGTGGAACATTGGCATAGATTCCATAAGTATTAAGCGAGATTCAGCTCAAAAGTTCCTCAGAAATTCGAATTTCCCATAATCCGAGAGATTTTTTCTAAGCTTTGGAGACGAGTAATCTGGCCTCGAACTACTAGCATTTCCTGCTGAATGTACATTCCGATAAGGTTGCATTGGCATGGGGCGCTCAAAGTCTACAGGATCTCTGCAAACCATCGCAATAGGGGAGAAGCGTACTCGAGCCACCGGAGGGTTGGAATGTTGAGAGCTCATACTAGCAAGTGAAGAGTCTTTGGCGGATACGTAGCTACTATCTTCACTTAAACTACTGTCCGGAGGAGTTTCTACGTTTGTCAGTACTCCACTTTCCCCACCAGTGCTCCAACTGTAAGTAGAAGGGCCTGGAGTGCGCGCTGATGAGGAGGAGTAATTGTACTTGCGAAGGCTTGAGCGTAAGGGACGAGGTAGTTCAAGGGTAGCAGGGCGTTCGGTGATAATTGGGGAGGAGTTCACTGATTGTTGGCGAGATACACTAACCGGTGTCATTTTTGGCGTGTGTGGAGGGCGATATTCATAGCTGTATTCGAAGGAAGACCTAAAATCAGAAATCAGGTTATTTATTAAACATTGACAAAGTTTTAGAGAAATTATTCTATACTTCTATTGTTTACCTTATTGGCGTAGATGTAATTGGAAGCACCAAATCTCCTTCAAAACTGGGATTCATGCCGAAGGATCCTGACGACGCATTACTCAAATTAGAGGGCGTTCTTTGATGCGAGTACAAAGGTGAAATGTGTTTCAAGGGCGTTCGTGGATTTGTACTTGCTGAACTGCTCAAAGGACTATTTGGATTAGTGTCTTGAAAAGCCCCATGATACCCAGACTCGCCACTTCCACTCCCTATCCTAATATTGCCTAAAGTGTCAGAAAGAATGGTCTCATCTCTCGCTTCGAATACATCATCACTGGGACTGTACTCCTCGAAAACGTTATTTCCATAAACTAGAGGGTTGTGATAAACATGATGTTGTTGTTCTTCTAAAAATGGATTTGTGGACTTTGGGCGCACAGGGCCAAGGCCATGCGTAACTAGAGAGGTAAAATAAGAATTCTCCGTGTCCACAATCCGATCGCTTGGATTAGAAAGAGCACGTCGATGGTGGTGAGGAGGTGGGAGTGGTGGGTGACGGTGATAAGGACTAGCTGACATGGAAGAAGAGTGTTGATGCTGTGGTATGTAACTGGCGGGTGGGTGTGGGTGTTGTTGCATCTCTTCTGTGGTGTAATGATAGCTTCCAGTCTCTTGCATGTATGAATTTACTGGCACCACCTCACCCGACTCGTTCACAAAATAAACCTAAGAAGAACCGACAAACAACACAGGAGGTCATAATAGATTCTTCCATATAATTCAAAGTAAAATGTCGGAAAAATTTTTCAAATTATTCCCATTGCTGAGACATAATGTTAGTTGAGTCAAAGAAAGTACTTCCGTTAGTTCCGTTGAATAGAACCCCATGAATATTTTTCAGGAAATGAAATAATACATAAGCGCAAAGAAATGCAAAAAATTATATACGGAGGACCCAAAAAAATTGATTTTATTTTTCGGTAAAGCTTCAATCGATAAATTCATTAAATTAACTTAAATTAAACAATACAATTCATAAAATTTAAGAAAGTCCAGAATATAAAACAAAAATAGTATGCAAAGTCTAATAAAATTTTAAGCTATATTTTAATGTTCTACAAACTAAACAAAATTATCTATTGTAATCACCTGGATTTTATAGGAATTATAGGAATTTTCTTACGCACGTAAAATGCAAATCATATTACGCATTGATCTACTTTTATCGATGAAAATACTTAAAATTATATTGAAACCAGGAGAAAACTGTTTAGATTTTTTTGGTATTTTTAGGTACTTTGTGAATAAAATTGTATGCTTTTATTTAAGCTACGACTGGGGAAAATGATAATTATGCCCATGGACGAAACAAAGTTTCAAACTTTAGACGAGAACTCATCTTTTAGACTAGCAATATTTTTAAAAAAATGCGAATCGTAACGAATTTTTTTTGACCGGAGAATGTAAAGCACGCGTACATTTAACAAAGAATAAATAGATATCCATGCTAAACTTTACAGATTTTTACAGTGACAGTGATAGCTGACCTTAGACAATACTTTTGTATTGACCATATTATGTAATTCATTTGAATACATCTGCCTATTTTACCTATCTACAAGCTCACGATCCAATCTTAAATGCAATTATAATTAAATCTAGAAAAAATAAAATAAACTATTGAGAATAGACTATTATTGTATATACTGGAATAAAATTTCATCGAACAATGCTGGAGAGCAAATAAAATTTATAGGCACCAGGCAGTTTATAAAGTATTGGAAGTGGACATGCGTCAAGTCACACGTCCAATCTGGAATAGTTCCTGCGCTTCACTAATTTGGTACTAGAGCCACCCCGTTTTTTCTTGTGAATCCCGTTTTTATTCACCTCGGCATAAGTAAAATCTTTCTCGGAAGCGGGTATAATTCGATGCTGTCCTTTGGAAATGTTATGATGGCTTGACTTTGGATAATGGCTTTGACTGCTGCTGGTCGCGTAAGACACACCATTTGGCGTAATCGTCGAAGAGGATGAAATTGATGAAATCGAGGAGAAGGATCGACTTTGAACATTCTGTTTGATCAAATTATAAAAAAGGAAGAAAAAATAAATAAAGAAACAGAACCCATCATCCAAAAAAATAAAAGTAAATTAAAATTAATTCAATGGTAAATTATAGGAGAAAATAAACTAAAGAAAAAAATAACAGGGAAAGATACAGGAAACCCCCCAGGAGACCCAAGAGGAAACAGAGGACTAGCGGATAAGCAATTTATTTTTCCCATTTAATTATCGGGAGTTGATTCAGGTAGTTATCTTAACTATTCAAACTTTAATTAAATTGGAAAATATTTTCTTACCTCGGATTCGTTGCTACTTGCAGGTGAGTATTTTCGATGTGATGGAGTAGTCAAAGCAGACCGACTTGGAGTACTAGTGACACTGCTGGTGTTTCGAAAAGTAGATGGAACTCCATTGGAGGACAAAGAGGAAGGAATAGATTTGCTAGGAAAGTGCATAAACTTGCTACTTTGATTCAAAGAGGCATCACTCCCCATCCCATCTGACTTGCCCCTTGGAGCCCACAAGGAAGGTCTGTACTGTTGAGTATGACCATGATATGTACTAGAGTTCTCAAATTTCCCCGCTCCCATCAAAGCAGCAGGAGCTGAGCTGAGAGTAAGTTCAGACTCGGAATCCCCAAAACCGTTATTTTGGAATCCATTCAAGAACACAATTTGATGTGGTCCAGTATCAGTTTCTTCAACAGTTCTGGATTTAGACAATAAGTGGAAAAAATTGATTAAAAAATTAATCATCTTCCAGCGAAAGTAATTAATTATCTACAAAGCAAAGGAAAACACTCTATTTATTTACCTATTTGTTGATTGAGCGTGGGATGAACGTTTTCTTATATCAAATCCAGCGGCGATGTTTGCCAGTAAGGCAGCTGCGTTATACAAGACATGTTGGACAGCGCTGAGTTTTTTGGTTCGACGAGTCTCTGAGGTAGTACTGTTCGCTTGAGGAAGTGAAATTAAAGGCACACTACCAAGTACGCGTTCTTTGTCAAATGATTCTGAAATAAAATTGAAAAGAAAGTCTAATATTAGCACCCTATTGAATACTTTAGCGTAGGCGTATTTGTTCAAGAAGATTAGGATTTTCCTCCATGATCACAATTTTTTTTCTAGAATTTACCGGAATGTGATGGACCACAGCTAGAATTAGAGAGGCTCTTCTGAGACTTGTCCAAGTTTGGAGCACTCTTGCTCCAACGTTTTGGAGAGTCTGAGACTTTGCTAATGATTTTCCCACGCTCCTTCTGATGAACAGAGCTGGGGCCCCATGTTTTCCCCTTTGTCCCCTCCAACGGCACTATAACACAAAAGAAGATTTTTTTATAATTAATTACCTCCAATTTTCTTCCATAGAATCCCCTTTAGTAATCGTAAATATCCTTGAAGCAACTTAAGATTAATGATTCATGTATAAAATCTCACAGAAAAATGTGCGAGGCGATCCAGGGGGTGTCTCGGGACTAGAAAAGCTTGGTCTCAAACCCTTCGAACGATCAGCAGGCTGAACGGTAAGCGTATGACGGAAATCTGTGGGAAATCCATTACCCATTCGTAAATTATTAAATGATCTAATCTATATTCCATGGCACACACTTCTACGTCTAGATTAAAGAATAAAAAGGCGTACCGGATGGACTGCTAATTATTTGTGAGGCTTCCTTCTTCCCCAGCTTTACATTATACCTAGACTTTCCCTTCCTCTTGTGTGGAGTAGGTTGGGGATTTTGTTGCGAAAGAGCCAAATACAGTTCCTTCTGCATCACATCCATTTCTCTTTGGACTATCGCTTGCTCCCTTTTCTTGAGTAACTCTTCCTTCTTGAGTTGTTGCTGCTGCTGGATCTGTTGTATCATCAACTTTTTCTGGAGTTCCTCTTCTCTGCTCATAAGTTCCTACAAAAAAAGGGGATCAAACAATGCCTTTTATTCTCTCGTAATCGATCCATAAAAAAGGCGTCGCGTCTTGAATCACTTGGGTGAATGTATGCGTGAATGAAATTAAAAAAGAGATAGCATAGGGGAGCATCTCAAGAAAACATTGTGTTTTTGTAAGGTCTCAAAGCCTAAGCCATGAAATGAATGATAAAAAGGAAAGCGACACATGTTCCAAGATTTTGTGATCCTAAAACGAAATTACTAATTCTCCCTTCGCCTTTCACTTTTTACGTACCTGTTCTTTCCTTTGAATTTCACGAAGCATATCACCAATCTCCAACTTCCAAGTCTCTTGCATTGAGTAAAACTTCTCTTGACAAATGGAAGGCGTCTTAGAAATCCCGTCTAGCTCCTTGAGGATTTCGCTGAAAGGGGGTCTTTTGTGAGGATCCCCTTCCCAACAAGCTAAAATCGTAATAAATGATAGGATATTATCCCATTCCAAAGAAGCCTCTTCTCCTTACGAATGTTATGAGAAATTCATTAGAATCTATTCCATGTATTTAGCATGAGAACGACTTTTCAAAGGAACACATTCATAAAAGCTAAAGTAAATAAACAGAATTTTTTTTGTACCTTCCATCAGCGCACGCCATCGTTCTGGACAAGTTTTTGGAATGGGCAGCGAGATTTTCTGGATTCCGACACAGTACAACACCGCAAAATGATCCATGCCCTTGTAAGGAATCTCTCCAGTCAAGAGTTCCCAAAGGACTACTCCGTAACTAGAAAGAGTAAACAGTAGGGGATAAAAATAAAACATCAAGTGTCAATCGATTTTTTCCAAGAGCTCTTTATTCTCTGCAAAAAATTGCCAAAAACTTTTAAACAATTTTTTTTCTCCTATTCCACGCCAAAGCTCGAAGCTTGATCTCTATTTTACTGTAGTTTTCTCCAGAGGGCCATGCAGAACTGTTAACCTTGCTCCACACCAGCCATAAAATTTCATGGACGCACATAGTAGGTCCATACACATCTGCCATTAAAGTTATTCTTATGAATATCAAAGCGTATTTTCCATGCGAAAAGTGTTTTCCAGGATGCGATCATCACGAAACAATATGATAAAAAATTAGGAACAAATGCAAGCCCTTCCAAAAAAGAATCGCAAAAAATCCTCAGGCTTTGAATAATGAATTAATCTTTGTGCCAACGCCAACCTGTGTTTATCCTATTTTTCGCAAACAAAGTAACAAGTACCCGAGCTTTATATAAAATATCAAAGTCGTCATAAAGTCCGGCATCACGCAGTGAAAGGAAAGGGGAACAGAGTAAAATTATCCAGAAAGGAATTCGAACAAAAGAGAAAAAAATGGATGAAATATGGGCTACATAGTCTGCACAGAATACAGATTAAATTCGTATACGCGCACTTAGTCTCTCCTTCAAAGAGAAACTACTCAATACAAAATATCATCATATTTTCTCATAATCTCAAAATACATCAGATCACAGCAGTGCTCACAAGATGCATCAAGTTGGTTTTATTAGGGAAGATAAAGTAGCCACACAACCACATACCAGCATACCACACTCTACAAAACTATGCATATCTTTAGATTTTGGCGTCTTTTGAGAAGTACCTATTACCCAGATAAAATATGCGAATTACATTTTTTTTATATCTCAGTCTCTTCCTTTTCCTTTACATTCTTACTGCTTTGTGTTATGTAAGTCTTGTTATCTCCTGCCATAACTCCAAGGACTGATTATTCATGTTTCGGACAAAGAGAGGGTACAAAGCACGAAAACTAACAACCTCCGGAATTTTATTTTCCTGTGGCTCTAAACCTAAAAAGGAATCTTACAGAATCTTTGTAAACTCAAACGATCTTCATTCACACACAATCTTTCGCAAATACAGAATTGCACAAAAGCTCTGCAATATTCTCACAGGATACTTGAGATTTTATTTCTAGAGGCAAATGTTTTCTCCAGACATTCCCTTTTGCTCAGTAAACCTCCATAAAGTCCATAAGTTTATGGTATCGGAATTTTGTTCCAAGAAGTAAATAAAACATTTCTTTGTAGATACTAGCTTTCCTTTTTCATATTCATATCAAATAAATATCTCATTTATTATTAAGCAATTTCTCCATCTTGCACAGCAACACAACATCCTTCTCAAACAAATCCCTCCCCTCCGTAAACTGCCTTCTTGAAAAATAACAAAATCCCCCCGTGAAATATGGAGAACATTAGGAACAGCGCTGGAATGTAAAATGAATCGCGATAACTCTTTTTTATGAGAGTAAAAAATGCAGAGAAGATGAAATAATATAATGCCTCGAGTGAAGAGCAACTTAATTTTTCATGATTTGAAAAACGTCTTCAAGGATGTAACGATGTAAGCTACGCAAAAAAATGCAACATTGTATTATCAAGAAGGAAAAATCCGAGAGCAAAATGTACTTTTTTTTAAACGAAACATGCCAGTCTCCTTTCTTTACTTAAGTTGTGCATGATCTCCCTTCGCGATTTTTTGACCTTAAGGCAATCTTTAGAGAACCTTCTGCTGGCATCCTTCTCTCAAAAATATCCAACAATGAAGTGCCTATTGAATTAAGAAGTTTTTTTAAAAATATTTTGCAAACGGTTTAGGGTACCTGTTCGTTTCTTTAAAGTCATGGAATTTCGAAATCTCATCGTAGCGTTATTGTGTGATGGCACCTCCATTCAAACTCTGTGGCTTGGTGTGTGCGAACATGCCCAATATTATTTTGATGATCATGATGGGATAAAAACGTGACTGACATTTTTCTTTCCAAAAGGAGATACAAATCACCACAAAATGAAAGATGAAACATTAATTTATTACATAGTCTACAGAAGAAAAAGGGTCTTTATTACATATTTACACGCATATTGAATTGGTGTTTTAGGTACCTTGCAAAAATCACCCCGTCCGCAATAATCCTCTCTATTGCTTGTCAAGTTGCAAACAAAGCCAAGTTAATTGTGCAGCGACTTAAAGGAGCCCAGCTCATGTTTCTTGAATGAGGATAGGAGAATAATTTGAAAAATGAGAGGTACCACGAATCCTATTTTTTTNGAGAATAATTTGAAAAATGAGAGGTACCACGAATCCTATTTTTTTTTCATATGGTCGATACTAAATGACTTGATTTTTACAAAGGAAATAAAAAAATGTTTTGTATTTTTTTCCATAACATAATGAGTTTTTAAGGTACAGGAGAACTCAAAAACTTGTACTGATAAACTTTTATGATAAAAAATGTTTCGTTTTCTAACAAGTCCTGCCGGTGTAAAGACAAAATTAAACAATTGGAGACCCAATGAGATCCATCAAGTCAAGTGATTGATGTGTATGGATGCATGATGCCGACGGTCTGAAAACCTCATGCAATAATCGGCATTCGCCCACGCAGAATTTTGACGAGACGCCAGAAGCTCAAACCTAGCCTTCTTATCGGCTTGGGAATACAGTCTGTAAAAAAAGTGTGCTATGATCACTCTCTTTGTTGGCGTAGGTAAGTGAAAAAAATAAGCAGAGCGCTTATTATCGACCAACCTCAAACATTTTCCTCAAACTATTAAAGTACCTTATAGCTACTTAAAGCAGATTCATGATTCTCTACGTGATTTACATAAATAACGCAATAAACCTAAATCAAAGCAATACAAGAAGCAACGGGCATGAATTTTATACAGAGACAGTCCCGTCACCGACTACTTAGATTCTTGGTACCTATTCCAAAACCAAGTAAAGTAGCAGATCCTGAAGGCTATAGTTTGGCCAAAATCTCTCGCATCTTCAAATCACTTTTATGATTTAGGGGTGCAGTTCTCATTCATCGAATATCTTTTGTGATCCGATAATTTGAGAAATTCCTAGCGATCCGTGATCAAAAAAGCCGCACAATTTTAGAAAATATTTGATGAAACAAAGAGAAGGATAGAACTATGGTGGTCTCTTTCTAGAGCCAATGTCACGGCACAAGATAATTAGAGGGCATAGCGGAAGCTTCATTTCACTAACTTACTTTGAATATTAGAGCACATGTACTTTCCAAATCACCGACAAAATATTAGTTTTTGCAATCTATCAGCAGGATGTCAGGAACTTGAGTAGCATCCATATCAATTTCTTTCATATCAGGATGCGTTTTCCTACTAATCCACATTTTTTGCCACCAACAAACAAGCCAATCCTTGGAACTACTTGAGTACATATAGTGCAACATTTGTATTGCATAAGATTTTGCACGAAATACAAAATGTAAAGACCACGCATACTTAGTATTTAGCTTGAAGTAAGAAATTGCCAAAATTAAAAATTTGCACAATGTCAGCAGGACTGTATAACAATTTTTAAGTGCCGACTTGGAGTTCCTAGAAGCCATTTCCCTAGTCATTACATCGGCACAAAAAAAGAAAACGTAATTTTATGTGATGGAATGTGCAGATGTTTCAAGAAGCGAAAGAGATGTCGATAAAAAGTTTAATAATAATCATGGCTAAATGTATGTGACAAAGTCAGCATCGAATTAATGGGTTTTTACCATACAGCTTGTGGAGCCACAGCTTCACACTCAATTCTAGATTATTGCGTCTGGAAAAAACGTAAGATAAGATTAAAACTTCCTTGGAACTTTGCATATGCCATTAAAATATTCTGAATAGGACGAGGTCCGGTAGGGTCATATCACTTTATCATATGTCATGCTGCATAAATTGCATAGCCTAACTATACTTCCAACACTTGACCAATGAAAAAAATAATCGCGAATATACCGAGAAGATGCAAATTAAGCAAAACTTTAAAAATTCCGAAAAATTTTGTCTTTGATCGAGAACATACGACGAAACTTGTTGATAAAACGTTTTTCCTTGATGAAATATGATCTGAGAAATTAATCCTCATTACATTTATTTTTTTATCCCAATCTTTAAACTCTAAATGAATAACAATTTTCCTTTTTATTTCCCCTTTATTAGTCCAATCACGCCATCAAAATATTCCAATACTATTGCAATTCCTAATGCGCAGATTAAATCAAAATATTTTTCAATAAAATTTTATAAGAATATTGACTTATGAAATCTACACATTCTTCTTTATTTTTACTAGTAAACTATTCACCCCATCAAAAACACAATGCATACCAAATCGGGGAAAACAGTTTAAACAAAGGAAGAAAACAAAGAAGCAAAACACAAGTGTCGACAACCAGGAGGAAAGAAAGGAGCGAAAAATTCATAAAATGTGGTTCAACAAAAACAATCGAAAAATTCATGTGTAATTTTCATCAGGAATTTTTTTCAAAAATCTGTTCCAAAACAAAAAAGTATCGAGATAGAAAGGAAGTGAGCTATTAAAAAGGCAGATGTTTTGGGTTTGCTTTTTCTCAATTCCAGTTTGACGCTGGCTACAACCAAAGCACTAGTCTTTACCGTACACAACCTTTTTTTATCAGGATCATAAAAATACGATAATTATACTGCATGTTTAAGTAGGTACTTAAGCAAGTATTGTGTAAGAAACTGGTGTAAAACGTAATACAGTACAGAGTGTGCGCGGCGTTGGCGGCAGTTGCAGGGAAACATAACCAGAAAGATTATATGAACAAGCATATAGGCTTAATCAGTATTTAATTCTCTGAATGAAATAGGCATAAAGTACAAATACAATGGGAAACGTACATCTGATTTTAAGCCTAAAGCTTCCATAAATATATTATTTTAAGAGGGACATGAAGAAAAAAATTGGCTTTATCTACTCACTTCCATCGTATCGGTAATATCAGCATTACGCCATCCTTTCTCGTCGTCGCCTCATCATGTTACATTTATTTGCAAACTTTTTCTCCCTGCTTTTGTATTGAAATATAAGCAAATTAGATGGGATAATAGGATTCTAAGCTATGCTCATGTTCGGCTTAGCTGCAGACATTATCAAAGTTTTTTTTTCATGTTGATTGACTTGAAAAAATGCAAACATGTTTTGCTTAAACGCTGAATGGATTTCTTGGAAAATCAGATGCATAGTAAAATTCTGCATTATTGAAAATGAACGGGTTGTGTGTGGGTTAAGTGAACAAAAAAACACTTCATCTGTAACTCATTCACTACATAAAAACTTTCGCGTATGCGCCCAATATGTAACAGGAGTAAAGACTTGAAACCCTAAACAAAGAAAAGGACAAGGTGGAGTATATTTTTCTATCGGGTAAAATATTTCCCCTCATTTCTCATGATTCTAATCATTACACACGAAAAAGCTAATCCAAATCGCAATCTTCAAATACCTCGCGTGCACAAAGCCAGAAAAACAACCTACACTTACGATTCTGCTAAATGTAAGTGCTAAGGTATGTACAAAATGCATGTTTTTTTTAGTCCGGTGCAATCTAGAAGAAATTCGCTAGGTTCACCTCACTCACCGGAAACAGATGGCCTTTTCGTTAAGGTTGGCTAACTCTCAATCTAATTAGAAGGCGTATGGTATTTGTTTCTTTACTACGAGCGTATTTTCTAAAGTATTTGCCACCTGAAAACCAAAGAAAAGTTTTTACGTGATTGAATGTTTTCAAGATGACACAAGGTCGGGGGGATCATTACACCCGAAGCCCCGCATTCCTCAAGAAGAAGCAGATGTGCATATTTTTTAAATTTTTACAAAATCAACTTCGTACCCAGTGGTACAAGGTTTAGTCCTTCAGGAAGATTAAGTGAATGTACATTTTAATTATCTTAAATTTGAACATCAATTATATCTTGAATCCAAGTACCCAAAGGGTATTTATTTTTGCATTCAGTCTAGAAAATTGGTCGTCAATAAAATCCAAAGTTAAACCTTGTGGATGTAGCTGACGCATTTTTGTGTACCAGCGCGTAACGTTTCTAAATAAACCAAAAATACAATTCTGACCTTGACTCTTTGGCATAATTCCATACGCACACGTCATAATAGTCTTACCCAAACGCTTACCTTTTCAGTTAAACTAATGGCTTTGTAGTTTGTACATAGTGATAAGTGTGTCTATTAGGTTGTTGCTGAAGGAAGGGGATGAAATAGAAGGACATTGACACGCATGCTTACGTCTTTTGATGACGTATTTTCCGTACGCTCATTTAAAGAATCCTGATTTTGTTTTCAAAGGATAACAGGATAACTGTTCAGTTTACTTGTTATCCTGTTAATTATGTAAATGAGTTCAGGTAGCAAGTACATATTTGATGAAGAAATACTTAATGAATGAATCAATTATTTTATGCTATGATTTCGGTGTACCTAAAAAAAATTCTGTTCATTTTCTGCTCGACAAAAAAGTGCATAAAGGAAGCAAATATATAGTTCCGTGTGTAAACACTTGTTTTACTAAAGACTTCTTTTCATAATGCACTACCAAGATCCTGTTCTATTTTTAAAACTAGTTTTGCACGTACTTTCACTTTTGTTTTTGTTCTTCAAGAAATTCCCAACTTACGAAATGCTAACAATTTTTTTTCAATTTTTTATTTACAAACTTTTGCCCTCAACTGATAGCAGTCATAAGGATCACACAAATGACAAAATCATAAAAGATTTGAAAAAACATGTACGCATCACCTGCACTTTAGAGTACCCCCACTTGAAGGGTTAATGTCTTCTGTTTTTTCATCATCAAAACATGTTGCAGTTCTAAAAATGCTAAACAATCCGTAGGCACACGACAAAGGGGCAACTGGCAAACGCGACATGCAACATGCAACCTCAAAACCCAAATCCTGTTTAGGTGCATTGTTCAAGCAGAGTAAATGGTAATTGTTGCTACATTTTTGCCAGGTGGACAATGAATTGTAAAATGCATCTTATTAGCGCGTGCGACTAAAAGATATCTAATTTATCACGGATCTTTCTTTAGTTAGTTTATTAATTTATGATGATACTTCTGCAAAGCGCTCAGTTCATTTAAAGTCGTTCATAGTTTATACGACTGCAGACGAGACGCCTCTTAATTGGCAAGAAGTTTTTTTTCATTGAGCATAAGTTACAGGGACAAATCTCCAATAAAAGTACCTCTAGGATGGAGTGGCTGATTTTAAAATAATATTTTCGTTTTTCAATTCGAATTTTACTGCCTCATATGCTGACTACAGAAGAGTAGACCATAAAATGAATTTTATATTGCGAAGGGTGCATGAAATCACACTTCATCGCAGAAGCAATAAAAAAGAGTTGGTGCAAGATCATATTCTTCATACTTTTACACTGTCTAACATTTTGGCAGCATGTTACCATCCGCTGCTGTAGGAATGATATTGAACCATTTTTATTCTTCATAATCTTAGTTAATGGGAAAGGAATTCCCAGAATCATTATCACCCCAAGCTTGTTTATGGGCCAGTAATTTACCATAAATAAAAAATATTATGTTTGATTATTCTAGTGACAATGATTTCTCCTCTATATAAAATATCGACATGTAAAATCCAAGCATAAAAAATACTCAGAGAATACTCAAGTGATTGTACCATCCAAATTTGGGGATAACGTGTGTATGGAAGGTGTGTTCAGACCATTCATTAGAACTCCTGACATGCTGACGTGTGGGCAGGAATGATTGCATTGTATTGAATTAATGATGAAAACAGAATGAATGCAATACAAACACGAGGCGAGACGATGAGATGAAGATGCCTATACCGGTTCTGATTGCTGATAAAAAACGCAGTTTGACATTTCGTTACTTGCTTCACTTCTTCCAATTATTTTACCTAAGCAAAGCTACCAAAGCTGTTATTTTACTATTTACTATCTTAATATCTCATGATTCAATGGTTTGTATTATTAATGAAAATCTTGTCAGAAGTTTTCATTAATTCATTCATCAATTTCTTCACGCACTATGACGTACGTTTGCACACACGCACCAACAAAATATGTTTTGTACTAACTCCAACCGGAACTAATTCAGAGCAAAAATAGTTTTAAAAGGTGCTCAAAATATGTTGACATTTGTTCCATAATAAATAAAATAATAAAAACAACTCTGTTTAATGTAAACACGCATAAATTTTCTACGACCTGAACCATAACATGCATTAAAAATCCTTACGTGTTTTTCCACAAGCAAGAGTGTAAAAAGTTACTCCAAAAACTTTGTTCCCGACACATTCATGCATTACCCTTTACAGGCATTTCGTGTAGGGTACGACTTTCAAGAGTATTTTTCCATATACTAACACTCCACCAAGTTCTAAATCTGGAGGGAGCTTGCATAAATTACAATGCAAAGTTTCTAATTTTAGATTTTACAACGCAAATAAACCTTGGGACTCCAGGTTGTCACATCAAATTAGCTTACTATCTACATATGCATGCTTAGCTAAAGTGCTTGTTTGTAAATGTAAATGCTTGAATATGCATTAGATACCCAACATTCACTTTACAAAGCTCTTTCACGCAATTTTGGTTAAAAAAATCTCTTGCCATGCAAGATTTTCTACCTACTCTTGGCCCTCTCCGTTTTAGAGGAAAACCACTCACTAGAGTTTAAAATGGTTAATTTCGTCTGCTTACCGACTGTAAAAGCAAATGTGAAATATTGGACAAGTTCAAACCACACATTTTCTCGTTAATACCATACCAGTGAAGAAGTTCCAAGAGTAGAAACGTCATAGAGCCAGAGTCAGTAATTATAAAACCACCCTAGGTTTCTTGTTTGGAGCGGTTGTGAGTTTGGGACTATCTGTTTGACGAAATTCTCACTCCACTTCATTAAATCTCTCCAACCAACTTATCTTCATCAGATAAACGTACGTTATTACATTCAGTTTTCTTGCTCAAGTCACGAGTTTTCTTAATTAGCAAACACAAGGATGCAATATGCATAATACATACATCACTGGAACAACTTGTAACAACCGAAAGTTTCCAGTTACAAAAAGGGTTCTGACTTTCATCCTTCCTTCCATACTTCCATTTAAGGTAAAATACTGCATGCCGCGCGGATAATGTTAGCATAGCTCAAAGACTCAAAGCCAGAGGCTCTTTACGTAATCTCCTTCAGCTACGGGATTCCAAAGAATGAGATAAAAGGCAAACATGGTTTTCATGCCAAAAAAAACCAACTGTATTGCTACGAAAGCGTGCGGGAGACAAAAGCCTTGTTCCCCATGATTAGATAGTTATACTGTGAAGTTGGCCAGATTAAAACGGACGATAAGGAACCACAGCTAAAGTCAGTTCCGGTCCGGAAAATAAAGCCTCTAAGGAAAGCTAAAAAAAACTTGATTCAAACTTCAATTTACCACCAGCATAATATTATCCAAATGCTTGGCTTTATACTTGGCTAGTATATCGATCGGTCCTCTTGAATACAAGCAAACAATAAATTATTTTCTGACGCAGTTCCTCAATCTTTCTTATTATGTATCAGATTGACCCAAGAGCTACTTCTAAGCTTTTACTAGAACTAAACTAAGTGATTCAAAAGAAAAGTTTTTCCTTTCAAAACTTTAGTTCTTTATGGAATTTCTCATGAAATTATGTTCCTGCATACCAAACCTGTTGGCTGATGAAGCAACTTATAATTCAGCACACTTCTAAAACTCTTCCCTATTCTCGATTTAAAGTCCCAGAGAAGCAGAGATTCATGTATAGATAATAATACACTTAAAATTCATACGACTTACCTCCATACATCACAAGACGTGGAGAACTGAGCCGTTCTTATGGCTTCCGGTGCCATCCAAGCGTAAGTCCCCGCCGCTGACATTCGTGTAGTACTATACACTTCACGCGCCAACCCGAAATCAGTTATTTTCAGCGTTTTGTTCGACAGATCATCTCCAGGCAGGATTTCTTCGAGGATCAATACTACAAGGAAAGAGAAAAGTAATTACCGTTTGCTCATGTTATTAAACTTAACTCTTAAAGATTAACATTCCCATACACTCCTTTCCATATATATTTTGAGTACGAAGTGTAAAGCCTTGAAAGTTTGCAATAACAATTTCAGCTACATAATCCGCACTATTTACTTCAACTTTATGGGGTTTCCCCTCCAAGAAATAAAGTCAATACAAAGTTTTTAAGTTTAAGAGGCAAACGCCATACTCATATATTTCTGGTATCCTACAGCCCACACTTTTCCAAGATTTCTTTTTCCAAAGAGAAAACATTTTTTTCATATTATCCCTATTCCACATAATAATCGTGACCGTGATGAAATTTTATGAGAAAATATGAGTCTTAATAATATCCCTTGATGAGTGTTTCTCCCCCTAGAGGTCTTTAAGCAACTTTTTTTTATCACCTCGTACAACAAGTCTAAAGCGGAAGGAAAAATTCCTTTTTCTTCATCCTTTCAACCCCAACACTCCCAGTATTTCTCCATTTCCCGAATAATGTCTGTAATCCAAAGTTATTATGGTCGTGTAGGACAGT
>JAANSQ010001050.1:0-17117 GCA_036850885.1 Lepidocyrtinus dapeste | reverse complement strand
TCTTAGAAGTCTGATATTCTTGAATCTTACATGCCATTTATGTGGTCACTTCCTTGTAAGATGTTACCATTTCCTGTCGTAGACGAAGTACAATGGTTGATGCAAGTATGCATTGTGTATGCGTATACCTTTTTACTCATTCAGTGGTTTACTAGTCTGCATTCATGGACGAACTCCATGAAACCGGTCACCTTCCACCCTTATTTTATGCTATGTTAGCTGCAAAAATTAAATTTCGAATCTGTATTGAATCAGGGAGAAATATATACAGTAGAATCACTGGTGAAGAGAAAAATAGCTCATTTTCATTCCAATCGAAGATAATATTACTCTGGGTTTGCCTACTAGTAGATTTCTATTGTGACGAACCTTGCTTGAGATAATTATTTTCCAAATGTAAAAAACCAAGCATAAATATTCCTAAAGTCGAGCTCGTCGAACATCACATTTACAGTATTCATAACATTAGTGGTTTAAGGAATTGCATGGGGAATTTAGTTTTTGTTAAACTTCGACGCCGCCAGGGACCCAAAAAACGGGTTCCCGCAAAATTAAGGCTTTTTCAAAAAAATCTAACTAGTAAACATTGTTCTATTCAATAACACGACTATTTTGATACCTTAATCATTAGTTCGATGATGAAATGAAGCAATTTTAATACCATTTTTCATTTGCATGTATTTAACTACAATTGTTTTTGGTAATTACTAGCGCTAACTTTCTTTAATTGACATGAGTGATACATCAAAATGATTGGGTTATTGAGTAGAACAATGCTTACTAATTAGATTTTTTTGAAAAAGCCTTCACTTCACAGAAACCCGTTTTTCGGGTCCCTGGTGGCGTCCAAGTTTAACAAAAACAAAATTTCCCATACAATCCCCTTAATACTTTTTAATGTTTAGGCGCCTTAGATTTTCCAACTTCTATTTGCTAATTAATGGTTTGAACAATCAACCAAATGTCGACCTATTTTCCAATTAGGATTAAAAATGCATCTGGAGAAAGTAAAGATCTGAAAAGGGTACAAATCTATTTATTAGCAATATTCACAAATCTTTACTTGTTATACTTATTACGTAGCCGAAAGCTAGTATTGAATATCTGGACCGTTTTTTTCAATTTAGCACACATATACTTAGGCACAATGGCCCGACCTGATTATATCTGGGGCTAAATCGGTCTAAGAATAGAGGCAGCGTAAAGGGTCAATGTTTTTTATTTTAAATGAGAGCAAATAGCTTATGATAGCTCATTCGAAATCTCTTGAGCTGCTGGTTATAAATCGTAAGCAGCTACGTCTCTATAGTTTTCAGCTTATTTCAATTAAACTACTCCACCATGATTTTCGTTGTTAGTCAGGTTTTTGTAAATAAATATAGATATGAATGTGCTTACTTTAATTCCTTTCCGAATTTTGAACGTTTATTATCATGTCTTGGCTCTAGCTGCTTGCTACTGTGTAAAGTCAATCTACC
Organism: Lepidocyrtinus dapeste; assembly: GCA_036850885.1. NCBI lineage: Eukaryota > Metazoa > Arthropoda > Collembola > Entomobryomorpha > Entomobryidae > Lepidocyrtinus > Lepidocyrtinus dapeste. The sequence goes on along the minus strand of JAANSQ010001050.1, from coordinate 15,639 downwards.
TTGGCGCTGATATTTATACCGGACGTCGTACATGCGAGATCTTTTTTCAGAATTACATACCTAAGTTTGTTAACGTCTTGAAACGCGAGGTTTACATTTTAAGCTTATATGCATATTACTGCAACATTCTAAATTCAGGATTAGGAATTCACAAAAACTAAAGGTAAGAAAGGGTTAAGTCTGTACTACGCTAGTCATCTTACTTGAATCCATTTACGTAAAGGAAACATTCTAGTTTTCATCGACTTGAATGCGTCAGCAGATCAGATTTTATTGTCAATTTTTTCCATTTACATCAATCATATCTATGAAGGCGTAGCCATGCAACTGCTAAACTGTCTACTAAATTTTCTCTCCAGGAAAACTCTTTGAATTTTTGAAGCCTCATATCTGTGTCTACAACCCGCCAAAGCAAACCGAGGAGAAACTTCACATTCTACACTGTATCTGCAAGTGCATTATATGGAGAACCTAGAAACGAGATCAAAATGTGCATTATCCAGCAAGAGTTTACCGTGAAGTCGGGGGTGCTTTACACAGCCTTAAGGAATGAATGATTTTATTTTCGTCTTAACACTAAGTCCATTTTTACATACCCTTATCTGGTATATAATCGCTGATTTTGGTACTGAATGGAGTGACGAGTTGAGAAAGTTGTGAAAATATCTAGGAGAATTTCCGTTGTTAGCGTAATACCCTATTTGCGAAATAACTCCTTGTAGGTGTAGCAGCAATGGAGAAAAATGATTTTCCTCTTGGAGCAAAAAAAAAATTGTTTTTACGGTTACTTCCTTCAATAAGAAACGTTCAGCTCTTTTTTCTGCTTCGGAAGGATGAAACCGATTTTTCATATTTCAGAATGTGACCTTTGCACTGAAAGAGCAATTCTTCTTGCCTACGTTCTAATCGTCATTTTAAATTAGTTTATAGCAATAGTTTATCAGCCTAAACTTCCTCAGCTTACAACGCCTATGTCAGAGTATTGATTTTTGTGGCCCAATAGGGATATTTTCATGCGCAATTATCTGTGGGTGTAAAATGTGAACAATATTCAAACGAGGCTTCATAATTTACCGCATTCATTTTGAATTAAATATGAGCATCATGTTTAGTCTTCGAGCTTACCTGTAATTGCATATATGATGTACAGATGAAAATCAAAGCTGCTCACTTACATACTTAAGTTAAGATACATTTTACGTGAGTCGAGAAGAAAAATTTAGGTTCTCTTTGAATAACACACAAGCTTGGTCAAACTGGAACAATTATCACAGTGAAATGGTCTCACGTGTAATTAAACACTAACTAAGACATCTCTATTTACTGCGCTTTTGTGAATCTTAGATTTGCTGGGGTAAAACAGTCTGAGTCATGTATATGATTTCTTAAAGAAACCCCACTTTAAGAAAACCACTCTTTAGAAGTAAACCATCATCTAGTTAAAATACAATTTTGAGTTTGAATTAATGTCCCCCTTTGTTTTATTTCTGTTTAATTCGTTTGTACTCCATCATTTGTCATTCCTCCTTTTTACTTCTTAAGAGTTCATACACTTTACGTAATCAGTATTAATAGTGTCCACTACTTATGACGATAAATTTTGAGCACGTTGGCTAATTAACGTGAAATTTGGCTGATAGATAAGTTACCCTAAGAAAATCTCTGGACTAGAACTTCATTCTCGGGGACTGAATCCAATTGAAATTTTACATTAGCATGACATGCCCCTACCTATACCAACCATACGCTGCAAAGGCATACCATACCAAAATGTAAATGTGCCCAAATGGTAATGATTCGCACATTTGTGTGAATATAAATCGTATTTTAAGTAATTCTAAACATTATTTCTCTTTATTCATCACTGCAGGCGCACTTTTAAATATTTAGGATGTAGGGTTTTTTAGAAAGATATTCTTGGGACTGTTCAATAATTGCTTGCTATATTTCTATATAAATCGCCATGTTGTCCTTTGTGTAGATCCAGCATTAGATGGATAAATTGCTAAAAAAACACCGTACAGGTAATGGGCAAATAGCTGACTATAACTCAGATGAATAAAAGTGGCTTTGGCTGTATGCATTTAGCGAAATATGGCATAATATTATTATGAGGCGAAAATCCATTCATCAGAAAAGGTGTACTTGGGTAGTTAACCGTGGTTCATGTCTACGTCTCCATGTGCCTATTCTCCAGCGGTGATCATTGTAAAGTAGAAAAAAGTTCTGCTTGGCTATGAATGCATTAAGAAACCGTGAGAATAGGTATGACGCCTTGTCATTTTTATGACTTTCTTCAATTCAAATTTTTCCACTTGGAATATTTTATGGCGAAGTTTTCCGTCTAGGTGTAACTTTATTCCTGGTGGGGTTCGGCTACTGCAAAAATTTATGTGAGCCGCTAATATGTGCATTTTGTTAGCTGGAACAAAAGTGAGAACAAATGCATTCATGCGTAAATATCTTCCTTTGGGTGGAAATATTCTCTTTCAACTCCCTTTGCAAGAATACGTCGAGCTGTAAAAGAAAATGAAAATACGAAATCAGAGCAGACGGAAAGGAGAAAAACGGTTCGTCGTGGGAAGCCTTTCCTTCGTAAGAGCTGCATGGGGTTGTTTGCTATATTTCAAACGCTTTGAGAGAGAAAAACTATTCCAATGAGGAAAAAACTGTACTAAATTTTGGTATTTGCGATGCTAAGTGTATGTAAAAAGACGAAGGGGAATTATTCACGGCCAAGGATTTCACTGGCAGTCTGCAACCCTACTTATGTTACATTACATAACATATAGTAGCAGAAGACAATTAATATTTGAAAAAAACTCATTTAATAATAATGCTGGAAAAAAGTGTAAAAAATTAGTTTCATGTTTAGCAAACGAGCAAATATTTATTGCTCAATTTATGATGTGTTTGTTATGCATTGATGCAGAATAAGTTTAAAAGTAAACGCATGATTGTATAACAATTACAGAAATGTATTTTATGAGCAAATACACATGTTTCAGGGTATTCGTTTTTTTTTATATATTTTTGACTACATTTTCTACTACACAACTAGTTCTCCCGACTACAATGATCATTGATGATTGTTTCATCGTACAATAAAATGAATAACAGTATTTTCCCTGTTTAAATAATAACAAGATTAATAATTGTTTTTTTCTCCTATACTCATACTTAATAGTTAACATAAATTTGTCTTATAGTACTGAATTAACCTTCTTTTCCTAGTTATCATTTTGTTACTTAATGTTTCTTAAAAACTCTCCTCTACAATGGACTAAAGCACGATTGCTTTACAAAATCTTTTTATCTCCCTACACTTCTATCCATTAAGGTATACGTATATAATGTATAGACGTACATTTATCAAATTACCCCAGAACAGTAAAAATTATAACAGTTTCATTTCAGTATAAACAAAACAAACAATGTCATCTCGACTATAGAATCGACACTTTAAGTACGTTTGTTCACCATGATTAACTTTCACCTAGACGACCTAGACGCGTAGCACGCATCCCGCAAATCCCAACGAGTTTGCTGTGTCCCGATGCGCGAACAAAAACAAAATATTTCATGGTAGTTCTAGCATGAATACTCGCTCGGTAAACAGGATGGCTTATAAGAGTACGTACCAGGAACACTTGATTACCTACACCATCACGTACTGAAAACCCAGAATTATTTATACCTTGACGGATTTTACAATACAAAATTCAGGAAAGTCACCGCATCACCAAATTATTCATTCTGTAGTTTCATAGTTTTTTTTTTCCTGAAAAAACGGAATACAAGATATTTGACTATATTTCCCATTCTCGACCCATACAATATTTAGCTACTCACCTTAAGGATACATTTCTTTGGGGAACAATGACCGTATATAGTATTTTTATTCTTCAATGCACTACATTTATTAAACATGCTCGCTGTAAAAATTTACAGTCCATTTTTCAGTTGATTGTGTATTTTTTACTTATTAACATAATTTTTGCGTTGATACCTTTGAATTGATTTCACTAGCTGTAATAAAATGCCCGTTTTTACGTGGCATTGATATCTGCATACAAATAAGTTGTCCTTATCAGCTTTAATGGCCATATATTAGAGGGGAACCAAACTTCTCTCAAATTAACCTAATTACCTTAGAATTAGTCAAGGGACAACAGTAGGGATGCACTTTTTATGACTTTACGCTCGATTTTATATTTATACTTTTTACAATGCAATATTTTGAGTTAATACCTAAATCACCCGAGAATTTCAAAACAACGTTTTCATTATTGGATAAACCACTCCTTCATTAAGGCTATGGTACACGCCTTCAGGTAGAGACCGTTGAAGTGAAAGCTATCAAGTAAGCCCAAAAAATGAACTACTTAAAAAGCAAAATGTTTCTGAACTAGAAAATAAAAAAAATGTGTAAGTTATTATGATTGTACATGGTTCAAAATACAATCTGCAAATTTTGATCAAATAGGGCATTGTTTCTATGAAAATCTAAATAATTTTTTGACTATAAGAAGAAATCTAAGCCGATTGTAGCAACTCTCTGATGACCATTACAACCTAGTGTAACCTTGTGTAATGAAACGAATCCGCTGGCTTTTGAAATCGAGATCGTTAAATATTGTGTAACTCGACTAGGACAACTACACATACCTTTTTGTTTCGAGTATGACAAAAGTCTAAATAATTCTTTCTTTGTGTGCTAAATATTTACTCCAGAATATTTCCTTTTGATTATATCGGTCCGTACCTAAATTTCCGAACTTTGGTAATCGTCAACTTTTTTCCCTAAGTTTATGAGGCATAGATCTAAAGATATTATATTACTCGTAGTTAGACCTTATTTGAAGAAGTTTAATTTATTGCATTCATTTCACGTACTTTATGACTCGTACTTATCTGTTTGCTATTTCTTTCGGTTGAATATTCTATGGTACGTATGTGTCGAGTTTTATGGTACGCGTAGATTTCAAACCTGCTTTAAAAATGTTCAAGCTCTGTGTCACAAACTTGGACTACGTTACCACCAGAAATAGAAACCATTTTTATGTTCCTTGAGAAAAATACAAGAGTAGAAATTTATCAACGTAAAGATGGTGAGATAATGTCAAAAACGTATGCACGTAACAATGAACTGTTCAAAGAAAAAAAAATATTCAAAATAAATGCTCATGAGTATGATAAAGTAAATGCGTTCCTTTCACGAGACACTCTTAAAAAATGAAGAACCTCAGCAGGTTTGACAATTTGACGGATACAGTGCATTTTATCTACAAAAAGACAATCAATATTAGTTTGGTTCCCATGCAGTATGTCTCTCAAGGCAATACTTCCTCTTTGGGCTATTTGCTACAGCCATGTTGGAAAATCGCTGAGAGATCATCATTCCTTCCATTTACTTTTTCATCACAAAGCCATTCCTTTCTCTCATGGAAGATATTTCTAATATATTATACAATTCGTATCTTGTTTGCACATTCCGATAAAAATATCTAGTCTCAAGTATACAATAGGTATAAAACGTAGTTATGACGGGTAAGACAATGGGCATGACATTATCATTTACTATTTTAAAAACCAAAATCAGGTCAGCAATATCGTTTTAATACTGCCTAAATTTTATCAATCTTTTGCTTCAATAATCAGTTTAATGGTTTTGCTAAAATAGTTTAAACTTTTCTTCAGTCCCATGCGTGTGAATTCACTTTTGGAAAAGATTATCGAATATCGAGTTAACAAACTTAAATAAAAATCATAAATTGTTATTCGTTTAAAAGTCAGGTTAAACTAATTTGATTTTTGAACAGTTTCTTTTCAGTTCGGCAAATAAAAATGTTTTTTAGAAATGTCAATAGAAAGTGAAATGAAAGCATCCTCTTGTGCTTGTTTTGAAATGGGAAATGTTATCGTAATTTTTATTGAACTCAAGACACTTCATCATACTTCTCCCCTTATGATTCCTTAAACATTATCACCCTCAGCCTCCACAATTCTTTTCTTATTTTGGTGTTTCATTGCACAGAAAATGTTGATTATGGCGATGTTTGAGCACTTCATATTTTCACTTGTGAAAATGGACACGCATGTTTATCTTAACCTACTTGCAAGCGTATGAAGAAGTTCCAGAGATCTTGCTAAAAATCCCTATACTGTGGCATATGTTATGGAGTAAAGTTTGAATGGATTGAAATTATCTCCAGAAAGCTTTCTCTCGGTGGGTACCTTTGATAGTTTTAAAAAGACCACGCATGTAAATAAATCAGGCTACGGGATCGTACAGAAATATTATTTAGTTTTAGTTAAGACTTCAGTGCTTCGAAGGCTCGAAAAAATTGCTTCTCCAAAAGTACAGCCCCTTGGCAAAATCCAAAGGTATTTTACACGTCTCCTTGTCAGTTTATTTCAACAAATCTTTCATTTCTCTGGAAAATTAGTAGGCCATTTGGCAATAACTCAGTATGAATTCACCGTGATTAAAAGTGGATTTCAAAGTTCGCCTCTTTTCATTCAAATTTAAACGTAATGTCAAATACAATTCTTCGAATGTTCAGAATCTTTCCTCTGTTGGAAATTTTTCCAAAGTATTTCATCATAGCAAAAACGATTTTTCCCGAGTCTCGTCGCATCAAAGCCTAACAAAACAACCACTTCTTTACCGACTCTATGAGCCTGTGATGCTTAACAAAATCGTGATCAAGTTATGACATTGAGCAAACTAATGCTTTACAGTCGAAAAGCTTTGCTTGACCTTTAACGATCAGTTCAATTATGTGTACATTAAAAGTATCGTTTAATGCCTACTAAAAGTATTCACATTAGGCTCATATATGATTACCTAAATTTGCATCTGAAACCTTGTATGTGTTGTGTCATCTAAATCGGAATCTTATCTACAAACATGAGTGTTACCTATTCTTAGCAGCACGTATGCTGCATACAAATGAAAACAGATTGTGTAGGTGGGTTCGAAACCAAACCGACGTAAAATACAAAATACACGGTATAACACTACATATAGAAAATGCAATATGTCCAAATACGTTGTATAAATTTAATTTAAGTCGCAGTTCCAAGGGTTCTCATGAGCTGCTGATTTCATGTAATGCTTTCATAAAGTTTGTCGTATACGGTTATATGTTTGAATGTGTTTTGAGTCAATATGTTTATATAGATTTGTTTTTCTTAAATTATGGAGCTACAAAATAAAAAACGTGGTTTACTAGTAGATTGTCCCGTACAAATACTAAATACTGTATTTGTAAAGAAGAGCAGTGTAAGATTACTAAATAAGTGTTTGAATTTGTCAAGTGGAATTACTTATATGTACAAAGAATTGTTCCGTGGACAAAAATCATTTTGGGCTTACAATCGTTTTTCACAGGGTGAACTCAAGCTGTAGTTGAGCTTCGCACCAATCTTCAAGTAGCTTACTTTTTTTATAAATCAAAGAAAGGTTTTCGGATCAAGTTGTAAAAAGTGAGAAATGGGAGAGAAGCACGATAAGAACAATGATAAATATATGGCTGTATGCTTTCTCCTTCGTATTCCACACATAAAGTAGTTGGAACGGACACTGACTTGCGGTTATAAAAATCACATGTAGGTATCTCAATTTTCTTCGATGAAAAACTTACTCAATACCTATTATTTTTTCTTTCTTTGCTTACAAGACAAAGTTCACTAAATAAATCGATTTGTTCATTTGGTTGGATTTATGAAAGGGTTACTGAGTTTGCACATGACTTACTTAAATTCATAGGTTTCCTACCTCACTATATTCTAGATATCTCCGTAAAAGAATGAAATATACGAGTAATGTTAGTTCTAGTCGAGTTCCATTGAATTATTGCATTCGTTTGTAGTGGAGATTGTTTGTTTGCATAATATACATATACGTAGTCTAGCTTCCTTTCAAAATCTACGATTTCGTGATTCATAACAGTATCTCATGAATTTTTCACAGGTTAAGATAATCCAGTATCTCCGAAAGGATTTGAGGTGTGAGGGTACGGGCTATTTTTCCACCCATGTAAACTCAGGTGGGTGAGCAATCCATGTAATTAAATGAGTACAAAAGGCTCGGTCGTGGTACCTTGGCGTCATGAATTAATCATTCTGAGGAATGCATCTAGTTAGTAATCCAGTGCCTCAAAGCCGCTCAAGAAACACAAGGACTATTGCAATATTTTATAAAGCTTTGATAAACAGCTTTGTTCTTCAGTAGAACGGGGAAAGTGAGATTAGGGGAATAGTATTCCCACAGTAATTAATCATTCAAACTGTAATTTTTGGAAACTAAAATAGCCTTTAAAAACCAGCGTTTGGCTGAAAAGAACACTAGATGTTATTACCTTCCCACATCGTTGCGTAAGGAACTTTGCCCTTTTTTGGGTAAAACCTATATTGGAGCTTGGCTAGTAGAATTTTGTGATCTTTAATATGTACGAATTATACCTCAACACTAATTTAAGTACTCATATAATTATACAGACCGAAAAAATACCGACCCATTTATATATTACAAAAGCTTCTTACGGAAACGATGTCTGCATGAATGTGTTGCATCAACTAGTTTACATTTAAAATACACTACTTTTACTAATATTTTGTTAAGTCTAACTTTTTTTGATCTACCTGGGAAATTTGATATAATAAATTCATTTCCTCAGTTCGATACATTTCGATTATATTGTTTTATGCATAGACGCAACTTTAAACACATATTACCAAATGTTGTTACATTTCTTATACGAAGGGTATCATGAGAAGTACGAAACGACTGACTTCCTCCAAAGTGAACTTGTATCATTCTTTTTGTATATGGGAGAAGTACTTGAGATAGAAAATAGGAAACAAAAGACTTTCAAAGTATTATGAAGTACATGTTCTTGCACTAATTATTGCAGTTTCATTGGAAGTACATTCATTAAGTCCTCGATGAAGACATTTATAACAAGACCTAAACAATTGATTGTATTATGGTTATGAATTAGAAAAGAGTCACAATAGTGGGTAGGTACTTTTTTTTACCATATTTACCGATTTTCGGACACGTTTACGGAGCAGATCAAAACTAAACAAGTAGATGGAACTCCTTCCTGTTATCCAATCGAAGGTGAATCTTTTTAGACATTATGAACCCAGAGTTTGAAAAAGTTTGGTATAATACTGGTACTTTAGAAGAGTACAAACTGTACCTTTTTTGGTTTATACTTTTTTGGATGGACCGTGAAAAGAAAAGTGTATTTAAACCACTGAATTATGGATCTGTAGTTTGTATCACCGCTCCATTTGTACACAAAACATGTTGGTATCGAGCTACTTAAGTATATGCTGAATATTTCCTTCAACCCATTCTTAGCGATTTTAATCGATTTATGCTAATGCTTTACTTATATTTAAAACTGCATTCCCATCATCAACTTAAAGGATTTGCATAGATATTATCGTCAGTCGGCATAATCCACGTGAAACTAATAATAAAAATTTAATGATTAAACATAGTTCCTTACTTAAGAGCCTCCTTTAGATAACACGTAATATATATGTGATAACCTTGGAGATAATTAACAGCCGCTAAAACAGTAACTACGTGATGCATACATACTAACAACATGACACCCAAAAAACCATAAATATGACCTGTTTTAAATGACGAGATATTCGAAGCCAAATCAAACGGTTGCTTTCATCTTCCAGATGGGGCGGAAAAGCTTCATGATTGTTACATTTTCTTATCTTCTTTATGTTTCAATACGAGGTCAATGAAACATAAGTTGAGATGACTGAATTAATGATATCCGTTCGTGAATGCGGCAGGTATTAGAGCCCCCTGAAATAAACAATCCAAGGTTTTTAAAATGATAGATAGCAGATACAATAACGGTACAGAATATTTTCGATTTTGACAGATTTTAAATCCAGTAAAAGTAAAACTTTCCAAGTAAAGTAAGCAATAAAAAGTTTCTCTTTTAATGCCGGTCTAAATGTAAAAGCAAAACTTTCTAATGCCCCAAAGCTTCATAAAAATTTTTAAAAATTCTTGCAAAAAAATGATGATAGACTTTACACTTTCCCAGCTGCTGAAAGGGTGGAAATTGCAGGAAAAACAGTGGAAATATAATTTACACGGGATTTGATTAGGTGAAACACTCCACAATTCAAATTAAGTTGACAAGCTGGATGTATAACGATTGGCGACATAAAATTTGATGAAAGCATGCGAATTATGGCAAATACAACAGCTATTCAAATCCTTATTATTCTAGCATATCTGTAAAAGCAAAGTTTTTTTTACTGCACGGTAGCATTTATGAAATTTGCGCGCAACTATGAACACGAGTGAAAATATATGGACAGACTGAATTTGGGTGAGTGAGTTAGTGGAAAAAAGATTTAGAATGCTTGAGCAAAGGCGCGAACATTGAAAGAATGAACATGTAAGAGGTAGAATAAACGCGTCACCAAATGTTAGCAATTTCCAATATTTTAAGCAATGCTATAAGTGAATTATACTTAACTTTTAATTGCATGAACTGAATACAAATGAAAGCTTATGAACTTTCTCTAAATTATTGCACACAACTTGGATAAAACATACATATAAGTTTCAGTTTCATTAAGACACTATAAAATGATTCATTAAGAACCTTCGTAGAGTTTGGATACTTACACTAGTTTAATACGCTAACTTTATTTTATTTTACTTTTACTTAACCTAAGGTTTTCCATTACAAAAACGTCGATGGCAAATAAAAAGCATAAAATTACGACTGATTGCCCCTAGTGAAAATACTGCTAGTACTTAGCTAACCTATTATACTTAACCTACGGACTATAAAACACAGGTCAAGTGAGATTATTACTACATAGATTACAATATTTGTCGAAGTTGCAAAATAAAGGCATCTACATAGCAAAACACTGGCTTTAACAGAAGATGAAAACTAATTAATCCGATCTCATATGCTAGTAAGCATCAGTGGTTGCATTAGCTATTAGCTCTGTTTTGAACCCTTTCTAATTCTGTTTTTTTTTTACAAATTTTGTAGAAGTTGGCAAAGGATACTAACCCTGGACACAGCAGCAAGTGCCGGGTAGCCAGATGGTTGAGGAGAAGTAGCCTGGACGTAACCGACTGGATCAGTAGTTGGCCCATAGATATCCATCGGGCCGGGTGAGCTGGGTGTTGGAAAAGCCCTATTTGTCATAGATGGCGATGGCGGTGGAGCAAAATTAGCCCCGGGATAGTTGCTTATGACTGTTAAGTGTTTAAAGCAATATGCGCTTACAACCAGTGCCTCAATTCATTTATAAACAAGCCCTCAACTTGGATCTTTGCTTATTTATTATTGCTCGCAGCGCAGCACTAATTCTTGCTTTAGTACAATGAATCGAAATAGATAGAAGACTTGTTTCACAATCAAGATTTAAGACAATCAATAATGAGACACGGAAGCTAATTCCTAAGTAAGCTCATCATTGATTTGCACACTTGCTGTGTGTCTAGAAGGGGACGGCCATGCAAGCACATTCATCTACTTTCTCTAATACTCCCATTCAATGACAGTTCGTCCTAAAGGAAAATCAAAAGGGTCTACTGCGGTAGCAACCTAATTTAAACAACTTTAACAAATAATAAAATTTCACGTTGTTGTCGTCCATCAGATGTGATTACTATTGATACTATTGATTATTTATAAAGCACTAAAACAATTCGAATTCTCTATAACCATTAGTACGGCTACTACGAGGAGCAAAGGTAAAGTAAATACAAGGAGCAAAAGTAAATCTATTTCTAATAAAAAATGTGCCACTTTCAACAAAGCTGCAGTTCATTAAGTTAAAAAAGCTATTCAAAGCTGCGCTGCGAGCCAAAAATGTTGTAAAATTAACTTTACCTGACAGTGCTTGAGTAAGCAATGGAGTATTATTATTTGGAGTGTGCTGTCCGTTTGGAAGTTCAACTGCAATTATACAATCAAAACAACATATATTCAAGTCATGCAAACACAAAAGCATTTCTACATTTACAGCTACCCAAACTAATTCAATTTTAACTCCAAAATTAACACATTTTATATTATAGCCAACAACATTTCAGAACATTACAACAATTTAGTTAACAACATTTCGCATTCACTGAATATAAAGTGATCGAGAAGTGCGATTTGACACACATTGCACTAATGTGCACTATTCGATGCATGTACATACGAAAATATTGAAAACAAAAGGCATAACTTACGCTGTGTAGGCCGGCCAGTTGCATCCCGAGTGAGCGAGGAACTAGTAACTCCTGCATTCCCTCCACTCTCGTTCCGCAAACTTGCCTGCAATCCGAACAACTAGTAGATAAGATTTCGATAGAAAATTGTTTCCAGAGATGAATGGTAGAAGTAGAAGCATCGGTTGAAGAAGAATAAGAAGAGGGGAGAAGGTGATGCATAAAGATAATGACGAGTTGAGATAGAAAGACAGATACAGAGACAACGAAAAAATTTTGTAACATGCTTGCTATGAAACAATAATTGTTGGAAATGCCGACACGTTGATGTTAACTCAACTATACTGCCTGAATTCCACGCGACAAATTAAACTTGCTTATAATCACCCGAGCATATGGTATGTTTTCACAAACGATTTTACAGTTTCCACCTAACTACCGGCTTGTAAGAGTGTAAATAACATGTTTACAGTAGCTTTCTAGAAGGTAAATGTAACCTTCTCAACACAACTTTCATCTGATCGTCTACCCAAGCGTATTTAAATAGTGACTAGCAACACCAACCACTTAACATTAAACACAAATTATAAATCCACAAACACCTCTTGACACCCAGAAATACATTTCAACGAAATAAAATTACGTACTTTTTTTATAAAACAACTTAGTCTGGAATAGAATGGAAAATTTTATCGTAGCGCAAATTTTCAGTTACGTCGTAGTTCATTCACGTTACTCATCACTGATACGTATAATGTGTAGGCTTTTTGAACAAAAAATTTTAAAAGCACATACAAGTCAGTCACTTAAGTCATGGTCTTACACAAATGATGTGTCGTAGCGATACGCGAGAGGCAAATTAAAACACTTGAGCTACGGTACTTGAGTCACTTGTGGTTAGCACTTCCCCACATATTTTCCTCGCTGAAAGAAAAAATCATTGCTGTTTTTGAGAAAAAAATGAGAAAAAAACGACGAATTTTACTTAAAGTCTGGAGCGTTTCTAGGAGATCGTGGAGCGATACTATACGTAAAAATACATTACCACACGAAGTTAAAAGCACGACTATGTTTTTCATAAAAAACTGGTTACAGCACTCAAATAATAAATTTCATTCGACTGGACGGAAAAGAGAATGACACAGAAACAAGAATTAAACATCCAATAATGTTACACTACTAAATTTGAGTAGGCTAAAAAATGTAGATATCTATAAACATTCAAGTTTATCAACAATCTAAACAGAGTAGCTGCAAAAGACGCTGAGAAAACTATCAAAAAATTTACTTTATATGCACACCATTATCTTTGTTGACTACCAAAAACGTTGGCCACTTTTGAGAAGTATGGTAAAAGCTAATATAAATTTTTGAAGCGATGCGACCCAGTTAAATTCTAGCTTAGTGTCTGTTTGTATGCTTTGCTGCTGGTGTCAAATTTCATTAATTTTACCAGTCATGTCTAAACTTGATTACAGGACTATTTCACTCTATTGTTTTCTTCAGCACTTGTTGTAGGATGGAATACTTAGAAATAAATTGGCAAAGTAAACGAGGATTGAAACTTAATAAAAAAAATGGAGAGATGAAAGGGTAGGTATTACCACATGGTCGGTGGAAGGAAAATACAAATAATATTGAAATGCGAAAAACGGATCTCGTAAAAGTGTTGGCAAAATGTTCAATAAATGTCTGGGTACGTTCTCCCTTGGTTTTTGGCTTTGTCTCCTCAATGGCAAGAAGTATGTACAAATGATGCGGCGATTCTAGTAAGATGCAGTTTCATGTTGGTTGGACTTTCTGTCTTGTGGTATGCGATCCTGGATGACTTGATGATGACGAACCTTGTTATTGCTATTATTCTCGAACTACGTAATGTACACAGTAATAACTGTATTACTGGTTGCACACGACATTTAAACTACAATTTGTTTTTGGTTTGTCTCAAAGAAATAATGTTCAAATGAAGGAATTTTTTTTCCAGTGATGTTTAAACAAAGAGAGTAAGTGTACGTATATTGGTGGCTTCAATCAATTTATTTGACCATTCCCCGAGATAATGACATTGATTTCACGATGTGCATCACATCTTCACCAATGACTCCATCCAAACCCCAAAGCCACGTATCGTTAGCAGTGGAAGATGTCGGAGTTACCGTTGATTTCTCCACCAATGCAGCTGGAGCAGCTTTCACTTGCCGTTTGCAACTCTGTTAGCCATTGCCAAAAGTTTCTTGTTTATATTTTTCAGCTTATATAATACACATTCCTTTGCATTTTTTGTTAAATATAGAGAACGAGCTGATTAAAACTAATTATTTAAAAAATGATTGCTTAAAAACAGAAAGTGTTTAATATAAATGAGTGCACTCAACAAAGCACGTTTTTGTAATAAAAAGAAAGTCTGTTGCATGATAACAATATGAATCGTTAATCGTATATAAGTAAAATTGGGCATTATATAAAATATAATATCAAACATACCTAAAAAATCATAAAATAAATATAAATACATTCGAGACGAAAGGAATGTATACTTCAAACGAAAGTTATGAAATTTCAGAAGAGAACGATTGTGTGAACATGGGAGGAGCACAAAATGTGAAAAAAGACAACAGCACTGGAGATTTTTTGGAGGTGGTTTTGGTGGTTGGATATTTGGTGGTATTTTTGGTTGGTGATGATGTCGGTTCGAGGTGGTGGTTGGTTGGTGATGGTGGTGATTTTGTGGTGTACTAAAATGAAAGGTGAAGTTAGATTTTTTAAGAGACAAAAGCGATTCTTCCCTTTCCTCTTCCTGTTCCCTTCTTTATGAAGCTCAAATGATACGAGAACGAAATCCTTTTCATTTCTTTTGATCCACTCTAAACAACTAAGATGATCATAAAAATAATAATAAAGTTCGTTAAAAACTAATCACAATCATTTAGGTCTTGAAAGTATGTGCAAATTTTCTATTACGCGCACGATCAAACCCTACAAAATGAGGTTTTGCAACTCCTACTCAGCAAGGCAATACGTTCCCATGGTTATGATAACGAGGCACGTCAATCATACAAATTCCATTTCACTCGTTAAAGAACAGCTCACATGCTGCGTAGTTCACTAAAATACGGTCCCCTTACGGATGAAGTAACGAACAATGTACATAAACGTAACTAAGTAGCACTACAATCTACAGACCTACGCCAACAGTTGGCTTCAAGTTCCAGGAGAAAATTGCTTGCTCTCTCTCTACCTAAGAAGACTAAGGAATTACGAGAGATTTGTTTGTTAGTAAGTTCAGAATGGAGTATGCTTCTACATCTATGTATACATCACAATTTACAAGCTATCTTCCACTTCCCTCTGAGAAGCCTCAGGACCAGTGAGTCACCGCTGTGACAGCCTAAATGACA
>JAANSQ010001049.1:0-17125 GCA_036850885.1 Lepidocyrtinus dapeste | reverse complement strand
TACTCTATGACCCCATTCACACCCCAGGTCGTGTTCCCAACCGGGTACACTACTGGTCAGCCATCCAGTTTGTAATCGAAATATCCACGTATCCTTGGTCTTATAAGGACAAAACCAAAGCGTAAATGCCGTTTTTTAAAGTACGAAGATGGAACAAGCGAGAAACTACACATTTTACATACATACTAATATCACGTTTATCAGCTTCATCAATTATTTTTTAACCAGAATGGTTATCATCTGAGGTATTTTAATGAATCCATTCGCGATTTATTACGATCGAAAAAAGTATTAAGTATTAAGACTTCAAATCCTAAGCCTGTGTCAAAAATAACATTTAATTTTATGTAAGCACATTCATGTATGGCACAATGTTACGTTATGCATCGTCCTTTTCATAATATGGCTGTATCTGATATGTCTCCCAATCTTAACATTTTGCTTTTTCCCTTGGCATGGAACTCTTGAATTGGCTTTTTGTTTAATGAAAATTCTTTTTTCCTTTTTGTGATCTTATGAATAAGCCACAAACTAGAAAGAAAAAAAATTGACGCTTCTGTCAACCATGGCATATTAATGTATCAAGATGAAAGAGAAAAAAGCTATCATAAACGTTATCCCTGAATAAACGCTTCCTCCGCTGCTCACTTTTCATCAACAATATTTCGTTTCAACATTCCTTTCCAAATATTGAGCTCTGGAGGACTAAATGCGTCATTCAAAATATTACGAAATGATGTGAAATTTTCTGGTTTAAAAATGTCCAGTTGAAAAGTCCTTCTAAATAACCTCCTTCACAAATCATTAAATACGCTGAGTTGAGATAGGAGTATTTTCTTAACACTTGAATTTACAATGTAAACTTTACATTAAAATGGGAAAAAATCTTCCAGTACTGCAAGTTGGCGGTTGTCTCTTCTGTGAGATGCAGACTTCACTATCTTTTGCTTTTATCTCGCATCTCTCTCAATCCAAATCAATTGACTTGAAACATCCAACATAACACCAGCGTAACTCGGATTCAGTAAAGATTTTTATTTATTTCTTTCTACATCAAATTAACCAATTCGCTTGAAAGACGAAGGCACATTAACTATTAAAATATCATCCTGATTTTAGCCTTGAAGTTTACATCATGTGTATTGCGAATTGGTAACCAATGTTATGCCTAGAACCATTTCTGATCACAACATGAACATCATAACCAACATAAACTATTCATAAACCAACTCATTACCATTTTCACTGCGACGCATTTCTTTATTAACGATTACGAAATCACATTCTTTATAAGAAAATATATTCATATTTCATAAAGAGTCTGTGTACGCTCATTTTCTATCTAATAATAATATATGCATATCTTGTGCCTCTTTTCCAGTTGTCATGCTTTTAGCTGATGATTCTGATTATACGTCCGTTTTTTTGTTGCCTGCTTGGAAAAAAGCAATCTTCTCAACTCGAAATTTTTTCATGTAAGCTTTAGCTTTAGAGAAAGAGAATAGCCACGACTTCTGATCTTGGGTATCCTTATAGGCGTACATTCAAACTTGAAAGGATGCGCACTTCCACCAAAGCAATAAACAAAGCCAAATGGTACTACCATTCATCTTGATCGTTAAATTAGTGCGATGACATGTCGCAGCAAATTCGAAATATGCTTTTTTGTTCCAGTGACACAGACCAAGAAGCTCTCCTCAACATAAAATTTGTCATGCTCACTATTTCATGATATAATTCTGCCTTAAAGCCTTTTCGTCACGATGGACCTAGAAAATGAAACTATCAAAAGGATGAAGCAAACCGACTACTGTACTGCTACTTTTTGATAGACTCCACTAATTCATGATTCATGACGGGATTATATTTTGAATGCGTGTTCCTTATGTAACTCTGACTGTCAACGAATCACAACATTATCATCAATCCCAAAAGATTCTAGGAACGGTGACGCTATGCGTCATTCTTTTCAAACTTTGGTTGGCAGATCTGGGAAATCAACACAATGGCAATAGCAAGTGTATACTCTATTTTCGTAAACTGTTCAGCGTCACTTTATCTCATCCAGACATGTTTGTGAAAAGCAACTCAACTGGACTCATCAATTGAATTATGCTTCTTTGCTGATTTAACAAACAAGGGCTTTGCTCATCATTATGATGATGGTCAAATCAGACGACCTATTAAACTTTAAACAGAATGAATGAAATCTTCAACAAACATAATATACTTTTATTATATAAATTTTTCACACTAATTGTTAGACTTGATTTTAAGTGCAAATTCCACAACATCGGTTTTATATTTTTTATCATCTTGACTTATTCTCTAAGCTTGTTTCGTTTCTCTTTCTCTCCTAAGGAAGTATTTACATGAAGTATTATTGTGATGCATTTTGATTCATTTTTCAGTTACACTTAATGCGCGCTTTAGAAGTCAAACTATTTCTATGTATAAGATATCAAAGTGATGTTGCGCTTGAACCTACTTGGATACAAGTTCGCCTCTTCCCTTCTTGGTGATGATGAGACATGATGAACATGAGAACTGAAGACGATGTTCACAAAAAGCACTATCCTCAACTCTACCGTGATGTCAAGTGGATAGCATGGAAGACGCTTAAGCTACTTGAAACACGTACTGGTTAAATAAATAGGTTATTTTTTTACTCATGTTTTGCATCCTCAGATCATCATTCCCACGACTTGTATTTGTACCAAAAACTACTTACGACTCCTTATTAGGTCTTAATGCTATGCTAATTATGCATAACGAATGAATGCTGGCTTCAAAACATATTGAGCCATCATCATCGCAATCATCAAAACCTTTCATGGAATCAAAGTATAATTAAACTTCAAATCATACGTGCACATCCTTAAAACCAAAGCATTAGTTAAATTTAAAAAATCAATGAAATTAATTTTAAACTTTTAGTTTTAATAGAAATTAAAACGTGAATTATCCGTTAATCGACCGACAAAGTATATGAAAACACAATGAGGCTATCTGATTGCCATAGCGGTAGTCTAAAACTTCACTGGACAGTTTTATTCCTCGTCGGTTGGATTCAGGGAATAATATGTCAGCAGTTAATTTGTGAAAATCGAAATCCAGAAGGTCACACATCCAGAAAAACAGAAGGAGATGGAGGCTTTAGAATTGTTGTCGTTGGAAATCATTCTTCACGAGGTTTCTATTCTCCGAACGATGTCTATACGGGTAAAAGCACTTGAAGCATATTTGGCCATAACAATTCCGTAGACAAATGTACCGTCTCATAACCATTGAGTTTATCTTTTTTTCGCAGTTACTATACAAGGGCTTAAAACGAGATACAGCACCCAAAAATTCACCGAGTTTCTGTTGGTAGCGGAATCTGAAAAACAGTCCGCCATGGGACAAAGTGGCATTATGACCACCGGCGTGTTCCACATAATTGACGACACCCATTCAAGATACAGTGATATGTGTCCTGATGGAGTGACTAACGCGAATACGCAACCTAAAACGGAAATTTCCGCTTTATGGACAGCTCCTTCGACACTTGTGGCAAGTTGCATAACGTTCAAGTAAGCATGAAAAACATTTGCGAGAGTTCTGAGAAAATGCTTATTTTTAATAATGCATGAATTACCAATTATTTGAATACATAACCAAATCTTCTTTGTATTATGTACTGTTTAAATTAGGGCAACTGTTGTTGAACGGCCTCATGTATGGTATCAAGATGACGAACAGCTTACAAAAAGATTATGCCCTGAGATGCCCCGAAGGATGCGTGTTTCTCGACCAAACTCTTTAAACAGGCCTCCTAGCCATCAGTTGCATCAGTCACCGTTGTTAGTGGAAAAATCGGAAAGTCCGGAGAGGATTAAAGTTCGTCGTAACCATCATACAATGGTAAAACATGAAGATCAATCTCTGGGAGTGCCAGTAACAAGTTCATTCAAGCAAATGCCCCCAGTTCCGGCTCTAGTTCCAGATAGAAGACAAGATCCACGATCTAGAATAAACGGATTCTCCCAAAACCCTACAGTGGGTGCAAGTGTACCCACCCAAGGAAGTAAAACAGGTCGATGTTGTGCTTGTGATGAAGCAAAGTATGAGGTAACCGTTAGTACAGTTAATGTTACAGTACTCATTTTTATACTTTGGTATCTGTGGCTCGTAGTCTGTGAAACTTGTAAACTTAGGTCAAATTTGAAGGTATCTGGTCAAAAGAAACTCACCCGAAGGACTTTCCCGAAAATGAGTGGCTACTACACTTCAGTGATATTATTGGGGCATCTCACTCCCCCGATTATCACGTGTGGCGGCCAGGTGTCGAAGCTTCTGAAGGCATCAGACATGTAGCTGAATGGGGGGCAACAAGACACCTGGAAACCGAAATAAAGTCAAAGGTATTACCGTTTCTTATTAAATTTCATCTGACGATGTAATGAAGTTCTTCTCAAATACATTACCAAATTCTAATTCTCTGTCTTCTCAGAGTCAACACATAAACACTATTATTAAAGCAAAAGGCTTATGGCACCCGGAAGAACGTGGTGTAACGTCTGCTGCTTTCCGTGTTGATAAACAGCATCATCTCATGTCCCTTGTTTCAATGATTGGTCCTTCTCCCGATTGGATTGTAGGAATTACCTCGTTTGACCTATGCTTGCCAAACTGCACCTGGTTAGAGGAGGCAGATTTCGATTTATATCCTTACGACGCGGGAACTGACAGTGGAATCACTTACATGGTAAACAGAGATTGATACTTCCTTAGTAGTACATCCAATGATGATAATCACAAGTTGACAAAAACCATCAAACTTGATTTCTTGTGTTAAGTCTCCCAACACCCCATCAGAACCTCGGGAGAAAATTCGTGCCTTGACCAGCCGTGATCCGGACGATCCACGCTCTCCTTTTTATGGTGTAGAGCCAATGAAGCCTTTTGCCAAAGCTCATATTAGAAGACAAAGAATCTACCCGAAGGACTGCAACGATACTACTATAACTGTGGAATCAGACCATGAAGTATATCTCATAGAAAATTCAGAGGATAGTACTAGACGTAAGAAGAATTAAAAATTGGAATGAGTGAGTATTTTTTAACAGTCACAAGAACCGCTAAAAATATCGCTTCTTTTAATGAACAATTTTTTGAAATAGCGGAATGTGCTGTAAGTGACTGGACTTCTTGGAGTGATTGTTCTGTGACTTGTGGGAAGGGTTTGCGAATGAGGAAGCGATCATATATGTTGCCAATGAAAGCAGACATGTTCCGTTGTGATAGACAACTGGTTGAAAAGGAGATGTGCTTGGGGGATGAGTCTTCCTGTCCTTACGAGTTAGTCGCGTCCTACTTGATTTTCATAATTGACTCATGTAATATAAATCAATAATTTTTTCTACGCAGAAACACCAGTGTCTTCGAAGAATTCGATAGCATCTGCGCTGTTACACCATGGTCTCACTGGACTCCTTGTTCAGTTACATGTGGGAAGGGAACGAGAAGCAGATTTCGGCGTTATAAAAACCACATGGGTCGAAAAAAGTGTAATTTGGACATTACCCAAACTGAAATGTGTGTCGTAAGTTTGGAATGCGACAACAGTACAAGTAGCATTGATGTGCGTAAGATAGTGTTTTCTCTTTAGTCAGTACGATGAAAATAAAAACTCTAAAAAGTTACTTTTATTTAATTTATTGCAATAGGTTGATGAGAATTGTCCAATGACTCCGTGGTCGCAGTGGACTCCGTGTAGCGTAACCTGTGGAATTGGAATCCGGGAACGAACAAGATTCCCATTGTTAACAGATGAACAGGAAATCAACGAGAGATGTGGAGGCTTAATCACGTCACAACGTGCAACATGTACCGGAGAGTTTGGCATTAGTTGTACAATAGGCAGAGATGACGCTAGGGAGATTTGTTCTTTGCCCCTGGACCTCGGCTCATGTAGAAATAACCAAACACAATATTACTTTAGCGTTGAAAAATCCATGTGTGTCCCGTTTGAATGGACTGGATGCAAAGGGAATCGAAACAGATTTGAAACAGAGGCCGAATGTACCAAGGTATGTGGCTTCCTAAGGTCCCTCTGGAATCAACACCAGTTCTCCAATTCAACACTGACGGATCCACCAGTAGAAACCCCTGAAGATTCCAACTCTGCACACTTTTCAAGCACAAGTGAATCGGTTGCAGTGGCTGATGCTCTTTCTGAACTTCTAACCACACTTCCAGCTACCACGACAAAAACACTAGTCGTATCAGTTACTCCGTTTTCTCTTACTGTCTCACGTAGCCCATCAATGACAGAGAGATTTCGCCAAGTGACCAGTGCCCCAACGACGAAAACTTTACCTGAATTACACTCGGCACATAACGACTTATCTGACGGTGATATAGACGATGAGATAAGTAATGACGAATTACTTGCATCTGCAAGAAGGCATGAGTCAATCGCATTTGAGAAAAAAGCACTGCCTTATCGCAACACGAACAGTAATGAGAATGGAAACCCTCGAAGAACTGATTGTGTAGTGTCTAGATGGTCATCATGGTCACCTTGCTCTGTTACCTGCGGGACTGGACACAAAATTCGGGAACGTGTTGTACTCATTAGGCCTCAAAATGGAGGAAAATTATGTCCACGTCTACAGAAAAGGAAAGCGTGCCGGATGGACCCATGTTGACTTTCATACAATTTTTTATAATACATAATTGTATTACCTCGATATCAAAATTAGTGAATTGAGCAAATATTATACTTTTAAATGTGGCAAGTAAATACACCAATTCAACTTTATATATTTTCAAGAAGATCGTAAATAAAATTATATAAAGCTGTATTTAAACAATAAGTAGAGGTAGCTATGCACTAATAGTGCAGCACATGCAGAACTGAACACAAAAGTTTATTCCAGCTCATTAAAAAATCAATTCATAAAGCTTCAGTCAACAGTTCTCGGATTTAAAAAAATTGCACCCTGAATCTAGAAAATACTTTTGCCGGATGTGGGATTCAGCTTGAATAGATGTTTTATTTAATTGGCTATATCTTTTATTAGTCCCGTCTCTATAAGTGCGTACGAGGCTTATGAATGCGATCAGCCTCTTCAGAAAACCTTCTCTGAATATTAAGTACATTTTTTCTGAACTGATTCTCCACAGATCATGAGATAGGAGATTCGTGTCTCCCTTAGAAAGCAATATTAGAAGAGGGTCGAGAATTTCCTTCGCTAAATATTTGCAGAGACTAATTATTAAAATTTTTTTATAAGCTAGGAATATAACATGAATGAGGAACAAGATGAGAACAAAATTTTTCACGGAGACCTAAAAACGAAACCCGTGATTTGTTTTATTGATGTAAAAACACTGGTGTCGTGTACTAATTCATATAAATACTAGTTACGTAACTAAACGAAAAAAGAAACAAAACAGACTTAGCTTAGACAGAATTAGCTTGGTGTACCATGAAACATCTTCATCTTTTAATGTTTATGAAATATTTCCCAAGGAAGTTAAGTTTCCAATGGTTTCTGGAAGTAGTAAGCTACGACGCGGTTAAAAGTTAGAAGCTAACCGTACATAGTATTAATGATGCCTTCTTAGTAAGTACTTTTGTCTACCTTTTAGACTTCTGCAGCTCTTCATTTTGAAATCTCAGTACTCACAAGGCTTCCCACAACACCATTCTCTACCGCACCAGCAGCAATTGTCTATGTCCACGGTTATCTGTTTCCCCAAGAGCCCACGTGCTTTCACTTGCTTTGCTGGTTTTCTATTTGCTTTTCCCAACGACATCCCTACATTTATGTGCAAGAAAATCAATTTTTTGACAAAAGATTTTTTCAGTCTCAATTTTTATAAAATTGGAGATATATTCTTATGCTCACCTTCTGTTGTGTTGAGCAATGTCATGAAAATGATCAAGATGACTAGGACAATCCTAGCGCTGAAGTAAATTGCTCGGGGCATTGCAACCTGAAATACTTTTTGTTACACGTTAATTTAGGCAGAAAATATTTTGATGGTCCAAATTTTGCAAGTAAGTTACTACTACTGTCTTGAGTTTGCTATTTCATGTTTCATAATTATCTTAATTACTTATTCAAGACGAGTTTATCCCTTTTGTTGCACAATCACTTTGCAAAATTAAAATTAACGTCTGTGAATTAAGTGTGTAATTATCTAAGTATGTTGTGACTCACAATATCAGAAAGTTAAACTTGTCTTTAATGCTAATCATAAACTTTTAAGTATAATGCTTTTAGTCAAATAAAATGGCTAACGAATTAGTGGTATACCGGAAAGGGTCAATTTAAATTTTTTTTATAAATTACTGCAAAACTGATGTGCTTCCATGAGTGATATTTTTTTCTATTAAACTAAATCCTTTAGTAACTGTAGGTAAGGTGAAATTTGTCTTGCAGTACACCTATATCAGAAAATTAAGGGGCGACGAAAGATTCACAGAATTGGATTTATAAAAATCTATGCAGAATCTCAACCATCAAACTTAGACTTCTTATCTTCCTACTTAACTCCAAAGTTTTCAGAATCAAACCGAATTGATGACAAACATAGTTTTGAGAAAACTGCAAATTTTTCCCCGTCTCAATATGACTAGTACGTGTATAGCGGTTAGATTTAACCATGAATTTAATTTTAATCGTGTCAGAAACAATTGTTTTGGCAGTTTGAAAAGTTCTAGAAAGATAAGAAAACTTAATTAAAATGCCTAGGATCTCATAAGGCCCCACAACTCATCCATTTTGGCTCTCATTCTGGCAGCATTTACATTATTTACCTAGATACTGATTCTGATAACCCTGAAATTGGTTTGCTTTCGCTTCTAAAAAGAATTCTCATTCACTTGGGCTCGGTTCAGGTACCTTAGCCAGTGGTAGGAATTTGAAGATTCACAGTCGATACACTTTCAAATCACATCAACTTGGTCTATTTCTCATGTGTAATTTAATTTCCCACTAAATTTTGACTTATGTTTTTCTGTATCCATTATAGAAAAAATTCATTATATAAAAAATTAACTTCAAACAATAGAATATGCACTTTGAAAAATTGAGTTTGCATAAATTGTCGTCAAAGTTACATGGTTTTCAACGTTTTATTGAACAAGATATAGTAAAAGGAAATGGTATAATGCGATCGTTTCTTTTTCCTGAAATAGTGCTTGGATTAATAGTACGATACAGGTGTACAATATATAACTAAGTAATCGTACAAATATTGGGCAAAATAGTACTGATTTGTTATCTCTAGATTACTTTCAATTTTGTATTTAAGAAATTACGGATAAAACTAAAGTATATACAGTATAGTTTACTCCTATGTCATGTTTACAGGTATGTATACAGGTGAAATGATTTTCCACTAAATTGCTACTTCTCCCTGACTTAAAATTAGTACCTGTTGTACGACTTCATCTACAATTATTTTTTCCCTTACGCGAGTTAAACTAAATGCCATTTTTATATATTGTTTCCTGTGAAAACGCCTTTCTTTCAACGGCACTGGATTTTTATCTGCTATCGTAAGCACTGGTGGTGATGTTACATAACATGAAAAATGTTTTGACTAGAGGCAGAAATTGTAGATTATAACAAAAAAAAAAACAATGTCTTCGCTTGTGTTTCTCGAGAAACGTTACGAGTTCAACAGTAAACATGCATAGGTATGTATCATTTTACATGCTTTTCAAAATCCACAAATATTTGTAGCCGAAAAGATCACAGATTTCATCAAACCGTTTGTGAAAAACAGGAATCCTAAGAAAGTTTATTTGATTTCATCATTTCATGGGAGCATCTTTTCCTTTAAGGGACTAGGATGAGGATTGAATGTTTTGTCGAACATTTTAGTCTGGAGTAATTTAAAATTTAAGTCATGAAATCTGGGTCATAAAGGTTTTGGTGATAGGATACTGGTGATAGTCTATCAGAATAGAAGGAACAAAAACAAATGAATAGAAGTAATAATGATTAACTAATGAAAAGTACGCGATTCTGTAAACTGCAACAAAGCAGATATTAATTGTATCGTAACAGATTGAGTAATTAAAGGGACTACTATATAACACTATATATATTACGTTAGCGTTTTCAGCCTTTCTATATGTACCTAATTGTGAACCGGTTCTAACAAAGTTGTCTAGAAGAAATAACCCAAAACTACATAAATCGCTCTACATCAGCATATTATGATTATAATTAGTTCAAACAAGTATGCGTATGAAACAAGTAACAAATTTTAAGTTAGCGCATTAATCATATTATTGTGTTTCGGAAAATTGACTTTTTGTTGACAAGGCAGCTTATATTGAAGCATTCAATGATTAGATTATAGTAAAATGAAAGTCATCGTCTAGTTGATACCGTCAAAGTTCTAGTCGTCTATAGTAAAATATTGCATTCACACGGTGCATTACATTTAATCAATTGTCACAAATATAGGTTAGTCCAAAATTATTACAATAAGGCTTAAAATAAAAATTAAAGCTTCCAGCATAAAGCCTCTTTCAACCACGTTTTGAGTACAATAAGTTCTACATATGTATTAATGATTTCTTATTCGCAACACAACATAGAAAACTTGAAGCAAAACCTTAAAATACTTCCTGAACAATCACATTCATACTTTCCTTTTAGTCATTTAGGACTTCTCGGACACTGAGATTAAAATTCTAATTTGTGATTTAAAATTGCATAAACCATGGACGAAGTAAAGGGTAAATGTTCAAATTAATTACGTTCTTAAAATGATTCTATTTGATCTGATCTAAAATCATTTTTACCTTTCTTGTCGGGGACAGTTGTGTTCGTAAACTTCTCTCTCAAAACTTATAATTCACTAACATCACAAATGATCAAGTTGAAAGATGCCACTAGACCTAAGTACAACACTCTACCCTGAAACTTATATTATGCTTGCTTCGAATTCACTTGTGATATCTCGGTATTCACCATTAAAAACTGACTTTACCTAATCATACAAATCAAGTGTTTACCCTAAGAAATATTTAATTAATAAATTTTAGCATTAGATTGTACACCAAGTCTACAAACTGCGGACTTCTGGATACGTTACTAGTGCATAGTCCCAAAAATCCAATGAGCAAAAATTTTTTCCTTTTCAAAGCATTAATCTAGCCAGTAGGAGTCTAGGGTCAAGTTAGTGTACAGATTTAGGGAAGAACTTTAAAAGTAAGGCCAAAAACTTGCAGATAGTGAATCAACTTTTAAGATTCGCTCTCATACATCTAAAAATCGAATGCAATTAACATCTGGCAACTACAGATAAGTTTTGTTGATATTTTTAATTTTTCCTCAAATTTCTCCCACTTTCTATGATAAAGCCATAATACAAGTAACAGATTGATCATTTTTTACACTTGAAAATCTTCACTTAACACAAAGGGCACTTCAAAGTCACCAGACATTACGTATCTGTTCTAAGCAAAATAAGTATTTTTATGTAAAATACGTAATTTCACACAAAATACGTGCTATCCCAACCCAAGCAACCTAATTTCTCGGTAAAATTTGTTTATTTTACAAAAAATCATTGAGCACAAAACAATGAATGTTTTTGTCATAGGTATGATAGACTTTATTGCAATAACTTTATTGTAAATAAAATTAAATTGAGGCTTTGCTTTCTGCTTTCCTCCAAAAGCTAGGAGCATAAAATAAGGATCTATTTATAAACACGGCTTTATCCAGATTGTATTTCAAGTGTCAACGCTATATGGTTTTTATTATTTGTGATTGTTCAGGAAATATTGTCAACTGAGAACTTTTTCAAATGTGTAAATGAACTTAAAGCCTGTACGTTCTCCGTTGGGGAATAACTAGCATATTTCCACGTTCCTTTGGGTTTCAGGCGACTCCTGAATCATACCAATAAAATATGAGAATCAAGTTAAATTTCGACATTTATCTGACAACTGGTTGAAGTTATGTTATACCATTTCATCTAATTCTAAATTGAATCTGCCACTGTTAGCTAGTTGAAATGAGTGAGACAAGAAACATCTACTGGAAAAAAATACATTTTTCTTAGATCTGTACAACGCTGAACTAATACCCACACATCTAGATTATTTTTATAATTATCTCATCACTTATTGTAGGTCAAATAAATTAATCTTGGGATGTCTCAAATTCCAAATCTAATCTTTTCGTAAAAACCAACGGATGATTTTTTTGCGCTCCAAAGCTAAAAGGGGGCGCTTTGTAACAAGTACTATTACAATTAAGTGTATTGATAGACTTCATGCATATACAAATGAATACATATTTGTAATTTTCAATATGAATATATAATATATTATTATTATAACTTTGTACGAGTTGTGCACTTGTTTGCATTCAAATATAGATGTATGCATGTAAGTATATATGTAAATATGTCTACATGTATTAAATTTTTTAAACTAGTATTCATTATAAGTAATTACCTTATTTACAACATTAAATGTCGTTATATATTATCAACCAATTTTACTTGACATGTTAATTTTATATGTATGACTAGGTTTTGTTGTCCTTTGTTTCTTGCTGTTACTGCATAACTTGTAAAAAGTTTTTTTTTTACTTTTTAAAAAAATAGGATGAAGTAAGATCCTTCTGTCAATGCAACCTCATCTTTCAAAATGGCTTTTTTATAGTCTTTGACGCAATAAAATCAAGAATTAATATTACCGGCTAACACAAGGTTGAGATCTAACGGAAAAAGATTATACCAGTCTTCGTACTAAATATGACCATGACTAGAAAGAGTGCAATAAACTACAAATTTGTATTTAACATAGCATAACCTAACCACGAATACTTTTTGGCTTTAAAATTGGTCACGAAAGTCATGCAAATAAAAAGAACATCAAAAGGAATGCAATTTAGGTATTAAGGGAGAATGGTAATCACAAAGCAAAAAATTATTTTTTAATACCAACTTAATTGACGAGCTTTTATATTGGAGCACCTAAAATATATATCTTCACTGAAAGGTAAATTAAAGGAAATCTGCAGTTTTCCAGTGGCAAATGATTAACTTGACATGCCACTATGACTCTTGATTGAAACGATATGACTCAAGGCTGGGTTCGTAAGTACTTGGATCGCATATTATAGCGTCACAAATTGGCATCTGAATTGTCTAGAGATGCTCCGCTGCCGAGCCCGATTACTGTTGCTGTGTGATGAACTGTTACAACTTGTGTTTGCGCTCCTGACTGACCTGATAAACTTGACGAAGGAGAATTTGACGCCGCGCTGGAGTTGGAGCTTCCGCCCCCACCTTTGTGCAAGGATCCACTGCTTCCATCAGTTTCCTCTTTCCATTTGTCCATTGAGCGACGTCTCGCATTCATAAAGAAGTTGCCCACGGTTGTTGGCTCAAGTCCCAACTGTCTCGCTATGGTTACCTGCATCTCCTTTGAGGGTCGTTTTGTTTCCTAAATAAAATCACAATAGATTATGACCAAACTATTACGCTGTTTTAAAACTAATTAAGTTCCTTGCACACTTTCCTTTCCTTTAAATGTTAACACGTGTATACCTTGAATATTGCTTGAAGTGTACGTCTTTGAAGATCAGTGAAAACCAGGCGTGGCTTCTTTGGTGCAGGTTGTGGTTCAGGCTGGGTTTGCTGCTCTTCCTTGCGCTTGCATGCTAAGAACAAAAAAAACATACTGATTTTTACTCGGTTGGATTTAAATCTTTTCGACTTTCCTTTCAAAACTACTAGTGAAAATCTTCTTTAAAAAAGTTGCAGTCATTCATAAAAGGAATCACCAACGTTAGGAAAACAAACTACTGGCTTCGTTAAATAGTGCATGACTAATCCTATTAATAACAGCGTGGAAAAATGTAAGGATGAAATACCAGGTCTGTATTTGACTTTCTCCATTTGCAAACGACTACAATTAGACGAAAGTTTAAAGCGCTACTTCTCCCCATATTCATCCGCATATAGCAAATTACCATGAGAGTGATTTATTCATTCTTATTGGTACAAGATATAACCGTTTACCCTTCTACTACTTCGATCAAATATCCCATCTTTGTGGGAGTTTACGTATTTATACGCTACTATAAAAGACATTTAATGGCAGAGTTTAAATGCCAGAAAAAGTAAAATTTTACGTGCACATCATCTTCAGCTAAATACCGTGCAATTTGTATTAATTCATAGGAAAGTAATGCAACATTGATGTCACGCTGGTTTAGAGCCTTTATATTCCAGAGTGCTTAAAAGGAGTCACCGTTTTTGTTTGGCAAAATGGGAATTTTCTTTTTATGGTACAATAAATGTGGAAATGATTTAAGGAGTTCTAAGGATTCATGAAAACATGACATTAGTTTTCTCCATGTATTTTATCAGCACATCTGTTACACAGGCTTGATGGATCTCTGATGATGGCTTGGCTATAATATCATGTCTCCACACTGAATCTGTCACACCCTGCCAAACTTGGATTTTATGTTTGGATCGTAGAATGAGGATACTTTGGTATAATGTTATGGTGGTTCAAGGAACTCTTTACTTTATTGCTAAACGATTTCGTAATCATTTCGCAATGACTTCAGATACAAAAACCTTTCATTTTTAAAGTCTTCCTGATGACATGGCATGCCATATCACAGAAAGCTCACCATCAGTAAAGAGGAAGTCGACCACTAAATGAGTCAACTGGGTGAATAAGTACTTACATAACTATGCATTTTATATCTTACAAGAAAAAATCAGGATATAGAAGGAGAATACCATAAAAACGTTTTATATACCCTGCAATCTCTATTCATTCCAAGTTTGCTAACGACAACAGGCATCATGGCGTGATCATAATAATACTTTTACGTACTTGCGTACATAAATTATGAGTAATGCACTTGGGACCAACCTCACGTAATTTGGTTGTAAACTCTTCAATTTATTCGTCATCATTTGGTTTTTCACAAAACGAAAAACAAAATGACGTGATTTACAGAAACAAATGAATCCTATCTGAAATTAAGTCATTAAAATCAGAATATCCAACGGGCTTGTTTGTGCCCATAAAAGGAATTGTACAATTAATGAAATGACATGAAATGTGATGAAATAAATTGAGTTTCTGTGGCAAGTTTTGATGAGTAACTTAATAATTATGGCTATTGGGTTAATCAAAGAATCGGTTTAGTGTTAGCTACCTAGATTTGTCCCTTTGTCTTAAAAGATTAAAAAGAGCGAGAATCAAAACTAATCTAAAGGTTTGCCATATTAATGGATTCTTGTTGATTGGATTGCTCAAAACAAAAAGTGTTGTTTTATGTGCTCCTGAAAGGAAACAAATACTATTAAAAATCACACAATTAAAAATCTCCCAAATTTCCCCTGAGTATGGGAACATTATCCTCCAGATCAAAAATGGTAAGGTAGGCATTCCTTCCGTAAGCCTACAGTTTTTCGAATAATCATCCTTTATAAGTTCGGAGATTTGGGAAAATTTCCGTGTTTATTATACTGCAATCGTGTTGATTTGGTTTCAATATGCATGAAAATTTACTTGACAGTATGAAATAATCTTATTAATGGCAAAGATGAAAACCAACATAGATCATCATTATATTTAAAAGGAAAATAAAAATTGAAACGGTGCAGATAAAATACAAACAATGCAGCATTACATTACAGGGAAAGATGATCGGAAGAGGAACGTGCAAGATGTTTACATAAAGAAAGTCCTTTGTAGCCTGACAGAGAGAGATTTAAAGAGAGAAGGTACAGTGTACAACAGTGAATGTTTGCTTTTACGAACAAGTTTTGTCAGAATATTCTTGGTTTTTTGAAAGTGGCTTCAGATTCAAAGAAAAAAATTATGCAGTCGCGGCATCAATACCAGCGTTTTGATGATCTTACCAGCAAACATATTACCAGAACCAGACATGGGTCCATGTGGTTGATAAAGAAGTAGAGAAACATGGTGATCATTTTCAACTGTAGAAGTAGGATTGGCGGAGGCGCTATAGGTGACGTTTGATGATGCTGAGGAAACACAAGAGGGAGGAGTGAATGAGGGACTAGAAGAAGACAGCGCCGGCTTACCTACAACAACAATAATGAAAATATACTCTTCCAAACACACATTTGGTGAATTAACAACTTTCAATTAATGATTGGATGCTCTCATATCAATAAAGTTTGCCAGTCGATACTCCATATCACTACTTTATTCCTATGCATTAGATATAATTACACACAAGTTTACTGACATTGATACATGGTTCATTTTTTTAAAATTCATATCCTATGAATTACGGACTTGTTTAAAAACTTGCAAAAAAGCTCCAAGGTGGGAGGGAAACGGGCCTCAATTAATCAATAGTTGAAGTTGTAGCTTTGAAGATACACATATTACCATCCTAATCGGGATCAAAATCAAATAATGATTCATTTTTTCCAGATTTTAACGTATGTGCATCTGCAACTTTCTCTATATTTTTCCACACATTTCTTCTTATCAATTCAAGTTTTTCAAAAGTCTACAGAAAAGGTGTCAGTAACTTTTTCTTTGTATTTTTTAATTTGGTTTCATACAATTATTATCTTTCAAATGCAAACTGGCCCACATACACGAGATTTTAAACGGCTTCAATTGCATTGCTTTCACGAAGTTAAAGTGGATGACTCATTAATACAAATTAGCTAGCGTTTGAACGTTTTGCCTGATCAAGCCTCCTTCAAGCCTAATTGCTTTTCAACTTTATCCATTCCCTTACGGTTCACCTCTGATGCCCAACTAAGTATGCAATTACAATATCTATAGCATATTAATCGCTAGCCATTTTTAATTGGCTTTCAACATTCATAGGCCAACTGTCCCCGTTTCAAGATTATAATAAGTGTATTTTTTATAATATTGACATCATTACAAGTACAACTCTATGTGTTTACATATTGCATGCTTAAAGCCACCCACATACATAGTTTTAACTTTAATGATAGTATCGAACAATGTTTTACTTTCTGTTTACCATCCAGAGCCCTAATAGCCAATTCTAATAAAAGCTTTAATGCTGATAGAAACATAGCTTCGCTGAGATATGAAAGGATTACAAGA
>JAANSQ010001048.1:0-17129 GCA_036850885.1 Lepidocyrtinus dapeste | reverse complement strand
TAAACAATTAGGATTGAGCAGAAGAAATCCTTGGATTTTAACGAATAACTATATCATCTAAGAAGTTTCTGTTGTAGCCACTATTTCTGTAATTATAGTTCCTTATGTGCAAGGTAAAAATACGAAATGTCAGGAGTGGCAAGTATTTCATACTGGATAATTCAGAATGCTACTAATAATACCTTATATTTTTTCTACGTTTAGTTATATTGAGTTTGATGTTATGAAAGTTTTACAGCTCCTCTTTTTTACACTCGGGCAAAGTGAAAACTCGTACAGGTATGTTGTCTTTCCATCAGCTTGTATGGAACATCTCACATGCATTATATACATAGGTGGATGTTATTATTTTTTCATTATTTTTGTTGGAGGTATGTTTGGTAAAAAAAGTGAAAGAAGGATGAATGAATATATTGTTACAAGTGACAAAAATATCTCGCTGAAAAGCAGCGATATTAAATAATTTTAATTCTATGAATATGATATTGTATGAGCTATGGAGATGCTACATTACTGTAGTCAATGTGACTAATGAATCAAGTACACTGATTATTTTTTGAGTAAATATCAGAGAGTGTAAGACTAAGGTCTTGTTCGGATTACCGGAATAACCTAGATCATCTGCTTATTCTTCAGCGAGCAAATAATAAAAGTTATTCTCTTTATATTAAACCTTTATGAAAACATGCCGTAGGAGTTTATGTACTTTATACCTCTTTTTTCTTGGGGAAAATGAAATGGGAATTACAAGCAAAGGAATAACAAGAGGGAGAAGAAAAAAACGAGAAGGAATCATTGTGCAAAAAGCTGTCAGCCTGTCATGAGAAGAGACGAGTTGCCATCTCGAGAAAAGAAAGAAACGAAAAAAGACAACGAAGAAGAAAAAGAATAAAAGGAGATGAGACTATAAGATAGGAAGGAAGGAAATGGAAAAAGGGAATAGAAAAGAGGGAAAGAGGTGCATGTAAACTTCAAGAAAAATAGGGAAGGTGGTATTTTTTCAGAAATGAAAGTATGCATATATGCATATGTACATTATGTACACCCTCACACACATACAAATAAATTGGTTACTGTGGAGCCGTAGTAAATGGTGAAAAACTCTTTTCTCTTCATATCTCTGAAAAAAAAGAACTCCTTGGAGATAGACAACAATATGAGGATAAGAAAAAAGAGCTCAATTATTTATTAAAACCGAAGCAAAGTAGTGTATACGTAGGAAGCGGAATGAGGGAAAGAGGATCAGTAAGGTAACATTAATACGGTACATAATGCCCCTACTACCCACTCATATGAGTTGTATGCATATATTATGGTGTTGGTGACGTATGAGATGTTATAAACTCATATATTACGTATTTAGTGTAAGTCAGGTTTTATTTTAACAATTGAAGAGTCTATTGTAATTGACCCATGCAAATCTGTCAGTAAAATGGACGTACTAATTTAATGGACTAGAGTTTCATGAGTACTTAAGGAATCCATCCCAAAGGATTAACGTAAAGTGCGTTTCATCCCTAATTTTTACTTCGAACAAATTCATACATGACATACTGTATTCCAAACTTGGCTTTCGCTTCCAGAGGATTTTTCCCTATGCAATCATTGTCATCCTAATCTTTCTCATCATATCATAATCATATCAGAGCACATGTACGCTAGGTGAAAAGGAAAATCACACTCGTTTTCCACGGAAACGACGTACTGTTTCCCTTGTATACTATTTCAAAGCAAAAAAGGGGAAAGATATTCTCCGCGTGTGTGAGTTATTTCACCATATATTTCCAAAGCAGAGTGTCTACAAAAAATTGCGTCAGTTGGAAATCTTATGAAACCCGATATACAAAAATCCTACCTTGTGTTATCTCCATAAAAGTAGCTTTCTTTAGGAAAACTATGGACGCATTTGAAAGTAGTACAACGAATCCCCATTTCCTTTGAGGAGCTCAAAATGGAAAAATCTATTCCGAAAATAACTATTATCTAGTTTACTTCTGTGATATGAAAAAAGGCTTCCAAGAGAAACGTCTTATTCCTACGGATGAATACGATGACGGTATACGTCGCGCTTGTTTTGATATCCACCCTTATTATTATTACATATGAGATTATTTTTCAAATTTTCTCTTTTTATAACAAAAAATGTTTGAAAATGGAAGAGTGAAAAAAAACAGTTTTTTTCTGTATGAAAGTCAATGTGAGTGAGGGAAGAAAAGAATACAACGGCCCTGTGGGATTCTCCTCGTCATAATATCATTGCCTATCATCCAACTGTGCTGTCGGATGACATCTCTTTCAAATATTCATGCAGTTTTTTAAAGAAAAAAAGTTGTCGAATATTTTCTTTTGGAAGAATAATACTGAACCTCCAGTGCTACGTAATCATTTCGTATTGTGAATTTAACTTTGCTAAAACCAAACAGCAGAAAATGTTATAATTTACTACATAAAATAGCAAGGTGAAATATTTTGTGATCACAACAAATTGTAGGTGTGCCTAGAATGATATAACTAAAGAAACTATAGGGACTTCTGATTTTCAAACGGGATTGGTTAGGAGAGACTGCTTTATTTGGGGATGAATGGAATGGAATTTTCATACAGAATAAAAAGGGTTACGAATACATAATGATTTACGACTGTATGGAAACTTGCATCTTGAGATATTTGAATAATGAAAAAATTAAACGAGAAACTCATACAACTGACTGTGAAACTCTTAAAAAATCACAAAGTACATGCGCTAATGAAAGTGGAAATGCTTTTCAGTTTAAACTTTTGGAAAAATTTTGCACTAGGAATGTTCTAAACAAAGCTGATTGCAACTCTTCCAATTTTCCATTTAGAAAATAAAGCAACTTTATTTTGAAAGTCTAAGCATAAAATTGGAATGAAAGTGCTCTCAAGCGCCCACGAGATCCATAAACATAACTCTCCATTTCCATAAACATCCCTCTTCCCAAACATTTTTCTTTTTTTTTATTTGGACAGGGAGCAAGAAAACTTTAGCTTTACATTTTAAACCAACCAACCAAGAGAGCGTCAACAGTCACATTTCAATGCACATGTTCCTCCATAATGCATTTTCGAAAGTGATAGGGTAACTAGGAAGGGATCTTTAGAGCAAGTAAAATGCGGTACAAAGGACAATATTTTAAATATGCATTCGTCATTTATTCCCTTGTCAAAAGTACTCTCACATTTTTAATGCTAAACTTACAGTATTTGCATCAGTTCATGTTCTCCTACAATAAACTATCGCAGCTTAAAGCTCAAACTCGCCAATTTTAATTTTTTGAATCAATGTTATTTCCACAACACTTAAAGTGCGACCTAAAGTTTCATATTTTTATTCAGACTCGCAAAACATGCAAAAAATAAACTACAATAATAATGTAATATCTCTGCTGTCAAAAAATTCAGGCCAAGCAATCACAAAGAGTTTCGTATTTTTTAAAATCCCACTTCTATCACGATCTTCCATCCTATCAAATTTCACTACAAGATAGAAAAGAGTGTACAATAATATGAATTATTACGTCTGTACAAAAACAGTATTACATACCACCCATTCATAATATATGCGTTTCTGTTGCAAAGCATCATGTATTTTTTATTCCTATGAATATGATTATGGCTCAAGCACGAGCTGTTTTTTTGTGACTCTTCTGGTGGTTTGGCATTATTTGAACAACAGTTGGGCTCGATGCTATAGCTTAATAAAATGAATGAGAGTGATGTGAGCACTAGAGTAATTTTTTCATGATTTTGATTAAATCATCTAGAACAAGGAGACCTATACTTTAGGATAGTGGTTGCATACTGCTTTTGGTGCTCCCTTTTCCTTATGCAAAGCTTTAGGTTGTATCAAGGCTTAATGCGAATTAGATTGGTTGAGGAAAATGAAGCCAGTGAGAATCTGGCTCTGGTAGAAAGGTATACGTAACAGTATAAATTTTCATAGCTTTATTTAATAGAAATGTATCACTGCTTTAGGACTCTTAAAGCAAAAATTGTAAAGCCACTTTCAAAAACTCTTTTGTCCAAAGCTTCACAATGTAAATACGCAAAACTTTTTTAAGCTTCACTTTATTTATTTACATGCAAAATACCCTATATATGAACACTATAGTGGATTCTACGCACAATTGAATGGGTTGTTGTTACCCTTCTCTCGATTTCTCATGCAATTATAATGACTTTTCCTATGAAATAGATATGACTAGGAGTTGGATTAAGTATTTTAGTTTGTGCACCGACTCACCGACCAACAACGATTACATTAGTACATCTGTATAGCTTATACATATACCATAACGTAACTTCTTTTTTTCCCATTAAAAAAGTGCATTACGCTCCAGGTCTCCCTCCTCTTCTCTGGCGTGAGCCGTCGTCCGATT
Source organism: Lepidocyrtinus dapeste (assembly GCA_036850885.1). Lineage (NCBI taxonomy): Eukaryota > Metazoa > Arthropoda > Collembola > Entomobryomorpha > Entomobryidae > Lepidocyrtinus > Lepidocyrtinus dapeste. The sequence continues at coordinate 12,729 of JAANSQ010001048.1, read as the reverse complement.
GTAATTTGTAATTTTTTAATAAGTTTCGTGTAGCTCCTCCATTTTCTGCATTGAAAAAATAATATCAACTGGAGCTTTAACTCATACTCTGAGTAGACTCTAGCTTTTATGAATTTTTTTAGGTACAAAATTCATATTATTTTTTAAACTCGGGAACGTTACTGACTACTAGACTACGGCTCGACTAGTTTTTTTTTCATTTACTACATGAATTTAAGTTTCAAAATAGACTACGTTACCTATATTGGATATTATGCATGTGTGGGTTTTATTATCCCATGCTGCTTCTATAACTTTTTTTCGGGTATGTTCCCTTCTTCTCAAGCCAAGATGGTATCACGCGGAGTAAAGCAAGTTTTACTCTCCTGAAGAGTTAGTTTTGGTCCAAAAAAGTAAGAAACTATCTTCCATATTTTTTTCAAATATTTTTCTTTGAGAGACCAGATGGACTTGAGACTAGACTCACGGAGAAAAACATGTATCCCCTCAAGTTTTCAACTTCATAACATAATCATAAGCTAGTAGAGTTCATAAAAAGGTGCACATGATGTTGTAATATGCTCATGATACAAACCGAGTAAGCGGTGAAGCAAATAGCCAAAGTAAGTAGTAGGAGGAGGAGGAGGAGAAAAAACTCTAATTACACAAACGCAAGGCAACTTCCGAATCCTGTCATGAATTCCCAAGATTAATGAGAAAAATATTAAACGTGATAAAAAAAATTCAAGAGAGATAAAAAAATATATTCATAGTTGTAGCACATGAACATGACGATGATGATGATGGTCTGTGCTATTATGAATTACGGACTGATATGATGCCGGCACGGAGGAAAGTCTCACGAAAGTGGTGGTCATATTGAAATGATCCACAGAACAGAAGTAATAATAACTAGGTTCAGTTGTTCATCATCAACTTGTTGTTTTTTCCGAAGTGGTGGTGAGTGATTACCTCTATTGTGTTGACTACCCGTATACTTTATTGCATACGTAGGCTACTTAAGAATATAAAGATTGTAGCGACTTTTTCACATTTTTTTGCAATTAATGTCCCTTTTCGTTTAAGAGAAAACTAACGTAATATGATAATACGGATATTTTTTAGTTTCGTCTGGAATAGTACAATTTGACTATAGTTTACAGTAAAAACTTTTCTCTCCAACTTTAATAAAGTTTTAAAAAGTAGAGAAGGATGGACCAAAATGACATTTTATAGCGCTAACGCCTACTTTTACTGGGAATGAGACTGAGTTGGATTGGAGTGTTCAACTTGTAAAGTCATAAGTAAACATATTTTTCATTCAAAAGTTAAATGTACAGAGTACAAACTATCCTTAATACGATTAAAGGTTAAGTAATAATGGAAAGTTTATCATAAAATCTTAAATATAAAATCCAGTTTCTCCATTCAAAAAATCTAATTTCTCCGATATTTATAGAGTAGTACCCTTCCACATTTTTTAGTATCATTTTGCATGCAATACACTTGGTATTTATATGTTGTACTCCAAGCAGTTCTACGAGATACAATATATGCACCATGAATAATTTTTGGTTTCATGGTTCGTTAAACAACCCATTCTCCAACTCCTCCTTTTCCCCATTCAATATTAAACGCAAAACTACTTTTAATATATATTTTAAAGGGGTATTTTTTCTTAAAAAGTTATTTTCTTTAAAAGAGTAAAAAGTTGGTTAGCTCAAGCGAAATTCACTTTAAGCTAGTCACAATCAGTGAAGCAACCAACCACCCCAACCTAAAGTTTCTCCACTCATGAAAGGAGCAAAACTACAGGAGAAGTTTTTTTCCTCTGCTTCTTTCAAGTGGTTTTTTCTCAAGTAGAAAGAGTTTTGTAGTAATAGTACTAGACCACAATTTGCGAGAAAAGTTATGACAAAGGGAAGTTTGTTCATTTTTGCTTCCCATTTTTTTTGTTCAACAAGAGTTATATGGAAAAATAGAATGACGAAGAATGAGATTTTTTTAAGCAATAAAAACTTTTTCAAGAAAGGACTCATATATTTTCCCACATCTTTCATGAATACATAAAGTTTTGCGTGAGCACTATGTTGTTTTAATGATGTACATTTTCAGTGGTTTCTTTTCATCGTAATTAGCGTAGATGAATATGATAGTTTAGGCTAATAAAAATGCCTAAAGTGTATGCATAAAACATTTGAGTAAATTTGTGTCTTCCTTACCTGTTCGTATTTTTCTAGCTCTTGATGGTAGATCGACCTAATTTGTCCCAGTTTTGCGCGGTAGTCTGAATGTTCGATGGCACTATCCTGGGATGCAGCGGCAGAGGCATTAGCAGCAGCTCCTTGCCCACCCCCTTTCTCTGGTCCTGCAACACCTTCAGCTATCAGCATATTATCCAACCTCATCAATTGTGGATCAGGTGGCTCCTCATCTTGTGTATTTCTCAGACTCAGCACTGTAACAAAACACGAAAAATTTTAAGGGTCAAATAAACATTTCAAAGCAAGTTCGGAAGCACATAAACAGTCTTAAAAACCACCACCATTCATTCCTTTCAAGATAATCCTTTTTAAAAGAGGAAATAAAAATGCGGACTCATGTCAACTTGTCAAGTTACCCTGTGCAGGCACATGCCCAGTGTCATCCCTTTCATCCATAAATTTCAATCTGTACAATGGATAACAAATACAATACGGATGGATCGCAAACAAACTTTATAAAAAAAATTGTTTAACAGTTCTTAACCACTGCACGCGATACAACATGCAGATGTGTCTTAAGACTTTCATAAATTTTCTAGTAAAAATCTCTACCAAACTGAGTCAATTGGACTGTCTTGGTTTACTCATGACTTCAGGAGAGTAAAATGAATTGCAAGATAATTTATAGAGGTTGTGGAACCAACACGGGAATTCATTTTTTTCTACCTTAATTTTGCATCTAATGTAAAATGATACAGATTCCAATAGAGGATGATTTACAGAGCATAATATAGTTTATGATAGAAAGTCTAATCATTTTTAAGGTAAACAATTCCTAATTAATGAGTATTTTTTCTAGCAAGCATCAAGATGACTGATAGGATGCAAAAAAAATTTAGAAGAATCTCGTTTAAAAAATTTAGCAAGTAATTAAAACATAACACTACATGCCATTGTTTCCTATTATTTATTTGCCTCATTGTTCCTTTTAAAATGCGCTCGTGCAGGCAACGTCTATCTTAAAACGTCTTTCTTTTTTTTGTGATCAAAACAAACGTTTCGCATTTTACAGTGTACAATGAGTCAATCAGGATATAAAATCTAAGTCGTGAAAAAGGCTTCTTGTTTACTGAGCTGCATGATTCCAATCAAAGAACAACTTGTGCCCGAGACCCGGTTTGAATAATTAACTCTATTGTTTACTATACACTCTAGAGTCAATCAAAGAAAAAAGCCTGCTTTTGTTATCATTATCGCCATTATATCATGATCCATTCTAGTCAGAGGAATCTAAAGCCAAAGTTTTAACTGAATGCATTCACTAACAGCAGAGTAAGCTACTTTTAAGCTTCCGAATAGCTTAGCTACACCTTGTCTATGCAATCAATGATCTCTACAATAATAGCAAAATAATAATGAAACGCGCTCTGCCAACCGTTGCATATATCATGACACCTTATAGTACAATTTTAAAAGTGCCAAATGATAATAACGACTTCCTACCAATGGCTAACTTCTATATTGTATAGGTGCATAAGGTAAAAAATATTCTACTAGAAAATATCTAATATGGCTGATTTCTTCGGTTAGAGAGAAACCCTAACATAAAATGTTCCGTTTCCCTTATCACAATTAGCAATCTAGTTTTTTGACGCGACATTACCAGAATAAAGCCCCCGTGCAATGCAATAACAATTTAGCATGACTCATTTCAAAAGAAGGACTACGACTATGACTCTTAGTCGTGATGATGATGACGGTAGGTAATCATGTACCCAGGGTAGATTAAAAACAATGAAACTATGAAAGAACCACTACACTTTTAGTTGTTTCCTCCTGCCAATATTAGATTTTGTAGGGCTTTCGCAAAAGGATAAAACATTTAGCGCAAATTAGGCGGAATGAAGTTTGAGAGCATTGCATCCTCCAAGTATAATTTTCTCCGCGGATGAATGAATCATACCTATAACACAGCAGTAGAGAAAACTTTAGTCTGGATGGTTCGTGTCGTACTATATGACTTATACAAAAAAGTTTTTTGTTCAACTCTCTCCACTCATCTCACCCTTTTTTTTACCTTCCACTCGAAACTCTATATACGAAGCACCCTAACATCCACCAGAATCTGGAGCTCTGCAAATTCTCATCATCATCATGATCATCATCTACAAAAGTTGGTTATGCTTTGAATGAATGAAATGAATGACGGGTGAACTTCAAGAGGTGGCATCTTCCACACTCTTTTAAACACAAACCATTAATTCAAACAAACCCATGAATGAAATGTAAAAGGAGCTTCCCCAGAAGTTACTACCCTGTCCACTAGAAATCCATGTACACTCCTTGTGTAAACTCTTTAATCCTTTATTTTTCAGTTGAAGTATTCCAAACAAAAAGGAATCAAGGTATAGCCACGGTGGTGGCTAAAAATTAGTGGTGTCGTTTCCAGCACTTGTCTAGTAGCCCTTATGTTTTCAAATCTTGTTTCGAACTAAATAGGCTTAAATTTTGGAAAAGTGTCAAAGAAAACTAAAAGAATACATATCATGATGACCGTGTGATCATTCTCTGCTCATCAGCAATTAATTTCTCTGCGGTAGATGGATTTTCTCTAGGTATACATAATTTTCTCAAAAACTTTTCCTTTCTTCATCCAAACAAAACAAACAAAAAATGTTTGTTTGTGCCAAGAGAAGCCTTAAGAACTGTTGGTGATATTACTACTGGTGTGGTTCCATTCATTCGCCATCCCATTCAGTTTCAATTTCCATACACTCCAACGAATCCAAAAAACCCACTTGAATTCAAAATTACCCTCGAAGAATTAGTGAACTAGAGTAGATGATAACGCTGTGTAGTCGAGGAATATAAACATTTTTTAAAGTTTCAGTATAAACTCATCTACATTGTAGTTGAGTAAGATGACGAGTTCAGAACTGAGCTGGCAATGCAACAGAAAACTTTGTGTTCTTGCGGGTATCATATAGGAGGCGATGATGATATCGGGGATTTCGAGTTCTTTCAAGTGGAACCTATTATGTTCAAGTGTGAGCCATCCCATTAAGAATCCACTGAGTCTCATTTTATTACGTCATATCAGCCAAAATGATGACTGGGACGTTTTCTCTTAAACACAGAACAAGGGAAAGAATGTTTCACTGTGTGATCTGATCTAATGACCATGATGTTGCTTTTCATGCGGCGAGAATTCCCAAAATGAGATTGACATGCATCCAATATCATATATTTTAAAATGGATTAGGTTTAAAAACTATAATGGACTCATTATTTTTAGTAGGTGTACCCCGTTTGTCATGAATGGGCCATTAGAAATAATCAAAGTGCAACTAAGAGTATTACTTTATGCCTTCCCATCTGAGCCATTTTAATAATGTGTTGCAATTAATCTTAATACTTTTCATTTTAAGTGTGCGCATAAATATTGTTCTTTTTTGAAAAGCTATTTTCTTTTCTTCGTCTCGCTTGAAATTATATTTGGATTAAGTTTTTCATAGATCATGAAAATATGAAGGACCGCGAACATAAGGTTTCATGTTGTTACTTCAGCTATCTCGACATATTTTGAGGCGTTACACTGTATAATTATTTTCCACTAATTATCCCACTAATAATAGCATGCAAAAACTCCGGCCACGAAATATATTTCAGAGGAGAAAACAAGAAACAGCTGCGCTCCTCCTCAAATACTTGGGCATAACAAGCCGAATAACATGTAATTTTCTTTGTAACGCAAACATTCACACAGAGTAAAACGTCTCGACTTGTCGGCGGCGTCTAAAAGCATGCTCACGACTAGGCTCACAAAGTCAAAGTTCAATTGAAAAAGTGAACAAAGTTGGACCAATATCAAGCGGATATGAAATGGCTCAAGCTTAAGAAAACTGTATTTAATAACTCCTTTGTCTCTGTCACTTATTTTATGGTGTGCGGGTGGATTGAACTGGAGACTAGTTACGGATGCATGTACACTCCAGCACCAGAGACCAAACCTATCATCATCCAATCAACCCTTGTCTTCATGTAATCAGACCGATGATCTGATTACTTCACACAGTGAGTGGTTATCAAGCAGTCTGGCTCTGCCCCTGCTTGTTGACTCCACCATTGCAATTTTCATGAGATTCATGATGGATCTCTTTTTAAAGAAAATGATTTCCTTAAAACCCACAACGAAATTTCAGGGACAATTATCATAATTACTATTATAAATAAATACCACATTATTCCAGTTGGTGCATTTACTTTTTCACCCCATAATTCAAAGAGCCAAGAAACAGTGTGTGTCATTTACATGACATGGCGTGAAACTGAAAGAAAAATGAGAGCAAAATAATTTTTTTTGCACAGCTGCCGGAGAGAGCTGACAGGCACGCACAAGGCACAAAAGATATTTATTTCCTCGTTTTTTTTTCAAAAACTTCTTTCTCGACTTGAATTCTCTCAGGAGGGAAAAAGATCGCTGTCCCGTATCCCGTTCCTGTCTTTATCGCGTTAATAAACGTTGCAAAATCTTGAGAGAAGTTGCATAACCCATGCAATTTCAAAATACATTCTTTTCCTAAAAACAAACATTTTTTTGCCATAATTCTCCTCGAAAAACAAACATGAGTAGTGAAACAAAATGAGTTCAACTGTTCAACATTTTTTCCTGTTGCAATTACTTATTTTCTTCTTTTTTCAGATGAGTACCTCGCGCGCGGTGAAACGTTTACTTAAACAAACTTCTTCCTTGGCATTAAATAGAAAATTGTAAACTACCAAGGCATGGTTGTTAAGTTTAGGGTTATTTTCCTCTCTACCGAATCGATACCGAGGAACATCTATAATTTTCCAGAGGTACAGGATCTCCCCTTCTTACCCAAATATACTTTCCGATTTAAGATTTTTTTTCCTATATATTTTTTCTCATCATGCGTTTCCACAATTTCAACGAGTTTGAGAAATGAAGAGAGAGAGAAGAATTGCATTACTTTAGAATGGTAAGGTTTTGTGTGAAAATGTTCTCTCTCTCTCGGAGAAAGAAAGTTCTTTTTACTGAAATATTTATTTATACGTACGTGTCCCTCTTTTTCCTTCTCTTTAACATGTACTTATACTCTCAAGTAAAAGGTTTTCGAATTTCAGTTGAGTTTGTCGGTTTGCTCAAAAAAATGTTTGCATTTTGTTCTTTTTACAGCGTTTCAACCACTTTTAAGTATTACTACTTTTTTCTCCGCTGTAAAAAGTTTTCTCGTTGTATCATCTCTTCGCTTCAGTGACTATACCATTCACATGCCTTCTCCCAAATCTATCTCTATTATACGTGCATATGTATATCCATCCGAAAAAGCTCAAAATCGTTTTTAGCGGATTTTGGAGGGATTCAGGAAGTTCTTCTGAAATCCTTCACATAGGAAGCTATCCTGCTTTGTGTGTAATAGCTCAAGCAGCATTTCAAATGAAATGCATTTCAATTCCACATTTTCAATTTAATTCATGAGACTCAGTCAACCAAAGAAGGGGCAAAACCCTACTGAAATTGAGGAGACTAGGAAAAGGAATTTTATACTCTTTTACATGTCTCCTTTCCAAAAACATTATTCTATTTTCCCCAAAAGAGAATAAAAAATCTAGAGAGTGAACAATAGCGAGAAAAATTATGTTTCTTTCACTTTGGATTTTACCTCTCTTCTCCTGGTCATACAGGTTCTTCCGGACCATTTTCCCCAAAATTCTTTTCACTATACTTTCCCATCACAAGTTTCAATTGAAAAAGTCTAGAAAAAAGAATTCACCTCTTTCAATAAATACATTTTGACCATTCAACAACCTCAAAATGCCTTTGACCTTTGAACATAATCACACCTTTCATTCATATTTCCTTCGTTTAAAACGTACTGCAATAAATAAAGTTAGCATGTAAGCTTTTAAATGATCATTTTAGATTTTTTCTTTAAGTCCATTTTGATCCAAATAAAAAACCGGTATAGATCCATTATACCCCCATCGTAATCAGTATCCAGTTCTTAATTCCTTTTTCTTGTCTTGGTGACAGCATACCTTCGTACTTTACATTATGGCGATGGAATGAAATGGGCAAGAGAATTGGATACCAACATTTTCCTATAGTCTTTCTCTCATCAGACGTAGTAAACAGGGCTGATATTACTTACAAACTGGATTTTTTATTTAAGCAATGGGAAAGATATTTAGAAAACGTGGGCACATTTAACAGTAGAATAACAGTTGTCGTTTTCTCTCTTGTGTATAGCATACCGCCACCACTCCTTCAGTTAAGCAAAGGGCCATTAGAAGGAGATTAGCGGTGGATGGGAAAAGACTCACTTTCTCAGTCAGTCACTCCTCGATTTTATTGCCATTTGGTTGATTAAAAAGAGTAAGGACATATTGCAAAGCTCAAACTCTCTCTCTCTTCCACTTGCATTAAGCAGAGTAGAAAAGCCCACCAGTTTCTGTAGTAAAGCGAGTGGAAACATGCAAGAAAAGTCCTGTTTTTGCCCTACCGTATATAAATGTAGTGAGTGAGTGAAAGCTGGCTCAATTTCCAAAACTATATGCATTACTATGTACCTATTCGTTATATATTTCATGAAAAAATCGATACTATTTTCTGAACAAAGTGGAAGAGAATTTTCTCTCTGGGTTGGGGTACAAAACATCATGCACGAAATTCCAAAATTAGTAGTGTTTACGCATCCATTTTATTCTGTAAGGGAAACTAGAGAAAAAACATTTCATTTTTTAGAGAGAATGCTTAGTAAAGTAGGGGTAGGTGAACTGGGAATTATAAGGAAAGAGAATGGAATGAAACCTCAATACGAAATTCTTCGACGGACTTTGTCATGGTGGATGGCACATATGGTGCGTTCTAAAAATAAGGCTTTATTCTTGAGTCGCTCATCGCTACGATCACCTTCATTATAATGAAGCTTAAAATGAATGATATATGCATACAATCTAAGAATGCATTTTTATATGAACAAAGATTTATTTTGAAATATCTGATTCAAAATAATTACACCGAGCGGTTTAACTTTGAGTACGTGTGTGTATTTTTGGACCCAGAAGATTATCAGATTTAATGAATTTAATCGGCAGCAACATAATACCCCAGAAAGTTAAAGAATTATAGGGATCGATGTTCTCACTCTCTCTCCTCACTTACACATTTTACCCTACCAAAACACTTCTCTTCCATCTCTCCTGATCAAGCCACATCATGTCAAGTGAAGGAAGCCTTTTCACTTTTTTTGAGAAATGGTAAACCAATGTACTGTCCATCTGTCCATCCCGTGGAAAATAATAACTTCCACCGCTAATCAAGTGCTTCTTGTTCCTGATGTATGGGTTAAGAGCAAAAGTTATTTTAGCGTGGATTATGGTTTTAGTACTCATTGCTGTTATCTGTAGACATTAAATTATTAAGCTAGATTGTGTGTGGCACATTACAACACAGAGCTAAAGTGATGATCATGATGATGAGTGAGATGACCACAGTCAGTTACAGATAGCCACAAGTCAGCTCATGTCACGTCAAGTGAAATATCCCGGCCCCTGCGGCTTGGCAACTTTTGCTAAAAATCTATTTAAACTTTTTAGGCAGAGAAACCCATCCTTTTTTCGGATTTCATCAACACAATTTAACCATCATCGTCATGTCTAATTTCTGCGATACAAAGTGCAGTTATAAAGCCTTCCAGCCCACAACAGCCAGTGACAGATTCTATTGAAATCATTTCAAAAATTAATTTGTTTGTCTAGGCCAGTGATAGCCACTAATTGAATTTGTTTGTTCACAGGCGAAAAAAAATAAAATGTTGGCACTTGATTTTTCCATTTGTAAAATAGAAACTGTTTGTTTCTGCCTTGAGCTATAGCTACGACGATGATTTAAGAGCACAAAGTCATTTGTAAAGTCATAAAAATCAATGCGACTTCAATTCACATATCGAAACAATTTTTTTAAACCATAAAAACATGTTCGCGCTTAAATTTCGTTTGACTCCCAGATAAGAATAAAACTTGGAGATATGAAAGTGGTTTAAATGCTCAAACTCTACTTTTTTTTCCTTTTGAGTGACATTTCATAGCCATTTTGCCTGCTCCTACGAAATGCACATTCTCCTCTAAAAATATCTCTTTTCTCTGACTGAAATGGTCTTTTAAATAGAGATTGGCATGAATACGAGCACATTAGAATTGTCGCGTAGATTGACATGTGTGTGATGCAATGCAATGTGCTATTATATTACATTTTTACTTGAATGCCATGCCACTCTCAATTCCTACAAAAAGGAAAATATTTTTTCTCTCGTTGGGAAAAAGCAAAAGAATGTAATAATGACATTCATTCATTCGAATTATATCGGTAAGGAACCCGAGATAAAAAAAATCGTGGATTCATTATTCCCTTCCTATTTTATTTCCCCCTCTTGCCTTTCTTATCCTAAAGTATTTTTTTCTTTTCGATAAAAAAGGATATTGCTATGTACTTTTGCATTCGTTTCTGCTTAGAAAACTTCCGCTCCTAGCAAAACTCAACTTGTTCGATGTATTTGTAGAATGTGTAGAGTGTTATTGAATTGTCTATTTTTGTTTTCTTTCGAGCTGATGGTAGTACTCTGCTCACATATTTAGACTGACAAGAGACAACTCTTAATAGTCCAAATGTATGTATATTTAATCAATAAAACTGTTACACAGCACTGAAAAATGTCATGCGTGTATTTATACACTTTCGAATGCTACTTAAAAGCCAGTAATCAGACTTAGTATTGGCTTTGTAACTGGATATGGTAGAATTTTCACTAGGCAAACCAGCAAACGCCTAATAATTTTCCGCGATGAAGTGCAAAGCTGATTCGTTTTGTTTTGATGGGGCAATTAAAGACTCGCGGGAAAGTCGAGTAGAATTTGCTTTGTTTTGCCTGAGCTTTGCGGAATACTTCAGTTTTAAAATTGAAAGTATTGAAATTTTCTAAGTTTCATTGATTTTGCAAAGAGTTTAGAAATTCCTGAACCTTCTTTAAGGAACATTAAAGTCCATTTGAACCACAAACAAATCGTTTGTATACGTAAAAATGCAAAATAAAACGTTATGTAATGATAACAAAAAAAAATCCCGGAATTATAAGCTGGATATTATTAGGGCAACAAGCCATTGAAGGATCTAAAAAAGAATCTTGAAAGACTTTGTGATGGCTACACAATTCCTTTAGTGAATGAAGTAGGAGGATACAGCTACTTTTGAAGTGAGAAGTTTACAAGTACATTAGCCATTACGATTATGATTATGACTATTACAAGAGAAAAACGAACACACTGACAAAGATTATCATTAGTATCATTATTATTACTCCCTTTCTACTATTACTGTCATTATGCAACTACACCATTACACGTTTTCACTACATTTTTATTTTACAAAGATGAAATTAAGACAAGCACAGATACCCGACGAGCCTTTCCTTTTTTGTTTCTTTAAAGAAACCTCAGGCGAAAAATCTTTACAAAACAAAATGAGTAGAACTACGTGCATATCCTTTACATTGTCCCTGATTTAAGGAACAAAAGAATTATGCTGGAAAAGGCAGTTCCAAAACACAACTTCTTATCAACAAGTAATAAATTTCAGAAGTGGATACATTTCATGACGAGTTGTAAACCATATGAACAAGATTAAACAAATATTTAGATGACTACGTGTACGATTATTTTTAGAAAGGAGTTCCTTTAGGATAATTTACCAGCGACTCACCTTAATTGACCTTTCATAAAGTTGAAATTAAAAAGCGTCAAACTGTACTAATTTGCGAGTGTGCCATTTTACCCAAATAAAAATTAACTTCTATAAAAGTCAACTTCCCTGTCAATCCTCGTTGTCATTTGTGTCTTAAGATTAGGAGGACAAGTCCATAAAATTTTACTGCGGTAATTTGTAAACTCATGCATGTAGTGTCATTAAATCGTGAGCAGCCTATCTCTCTGTAAGATAAGATTCAGCTATCGGGTAAAAAAACTATAGAGAAGCTTCTGTGTTGTCCACTCTCCTCCTCTCCTGACTACCGCACAAAATTCTAGTTCCTTGTCCCACCAACTGTCATAAAGATAAATATGACGACAACGCAGAATCCCTACACACGTGGACTCAACAATAAAGGAGTGTGTAAAATGAACACATGAATCCGGAATGTTTAATTAGTTAAAAGATAATTTAAATTAATTATTTTTATGAGCAAAATGGCAAATTTTAAGGTATAAAAATGGAAGGTAAGAATGATCATTTCATTAGCAAAGCTATAATACATAAACACTCTCGTAAACAAGTGAACCGTAGAATCGTAGAAAGCAAGAAAGAGTTGTTTATGTGGACATTAAAAACATGCAAAACTTTACATTGATGAGCTTTAACAAGTGTACAAATGGTCTTAAGGGTGGAAAGAAAAATTAAGTATTGCTATAATCGCATGTAAAAGGCTTATGCTCCTTATCTCGGTAATAAATGGGAGGTTGCTAAAACAAGTCT